>JAUZST010032653.1:0-28747 GCA_034779995.1 Parotocinclus haroldoi | reverse complement strand
CACACACACACACACACACACACACACACACACACACACACACACACACACACACACACACACACTATCTCTCTCTCTCTTTTTTCAGCTATTTTTCCCCAAATCCACAGCCGGTGGAAAATAACCACTGTCCAAGCATCCTTGGCTGGTGTTTGTGTGTGAGGTCGGAAAGTTCATATATCATTATGGGAACCAAAGGGTAGAAAAATCTAAGAAAGAAAGATTTTTACCTGTAGGCCATACAAGGATGTATAAAACAAGAAAAATAAAGAATAAAGAAAATAAAGAATCACTGAGAGTTACACTGAGAGTTACAAGAGTTACTGAGATTAAAATTAAAGTAAGGCACAAATGTAGTATTAACTGGGAACAGTAATATTAGGTCAATGGAAAGTTTTCACAATTACAGAAAGCCCAATGATGTGGCTTATCCTCTTTGAATACTTCCCACTCTCTAGGACGAGACATTGCTATTAGGCAATGGTAAAAGGAACACACTGATATACACACATTTGGGCATTATTAAAATAAAACACAACAGACACACAGGTAAGATTAAGACTATTCTAAAGCAGAAAGAGAGGGCACAACTAAAATTTGCTCCCGACCTTAAGCAGGTACACTGAACCTCCTCTGCGTGTGCTGTTTATATATCACAAGGAAAGAAAGATCTGAAATTTGAGGACATTTTGGGGGTAGGGAAAACAGAAAAAAAAATATTCTGAAAAAAGAAGTGTCAACAGATTTGCCTAAAGTCATTGAGGTAAAGGTTATGTGTAGGAGTCATTAGATACTGTAATCATTATATTAATAGAAAGTCCTGACCAGGTTAATGACTCAGTTCAAATCTCAGTGTGTGTGTGTGTGTCTGCCTATCTGTGTTTGTGTTAGAGCAATTAAAAATAAAAAGAGTGTGGGGAAACAAACTTCGTCTGGAACACGTTTAACTAATAAAGCTTTAGAAGTAACAAAAAAGTTTTCGACCCTACACAAGTCGCACTGCAGCACTTCTAAGAACCCTTCTCCCTCTTGATACCACTAAAGGCGTTTATATGTCCAACAGGGTCCCCACCCATTATCTATAACTTAAAAGCTGCAAAGTTTATTATTCACCATCATTCATTTATGTCATTTAGCAGGCGGTCTTATTCAGTCCTAACTGTAAAAAGCAAAAGAATCGCACTTTGAATGGAACAAGTCTGTCTGCCAAAAAATGTCATAAGATATTCTACTGCTTGTACGGACTGCATGTTCTAAATACAGCATGCAAAATATTGATCCAAAGATGGATTGCAAGAGCTGGGTTCCTGGGTTTGCATCGAACCTAAGGACGTATATGCCATTCGTTTTAGTGCTAAACTTTATTTAGAAGCATATAGCCCATATTAACCCAACATAAATAACTTTTTAACTTTTAAGTTATAGATATTAGACTGTCAAAGTAAACACACCTACACTGTGTCATGACCTCATCAATCTTAATGTTGCCCTCATTTTGCAAGAGCACTTTGCCCCCAACTTGCATAATTCAATCACATTTGTTGACATATTTTAGTCTTTGAGCCTGCAGGAGAAAATCTCAAGTTCCCACTCAGTCGTGAAGTGGCATTGGCCCTTTTACAGTAACATGTTTACACGGCGTGACCAATCTTATTCATTGTTTGGTGCATTTGAATGTTTAAGTATTTCTAAATGTCACTGCCAAATGTCACTGCATCCAAGCGTCAAAATTTGTACATTTCCAAAAACACCCACACAAAACCAAGTCTTCAAAGATCATAACTATAGCCAATATAAGCAGCTCTTAATCTCCCCTTCTTCCACTTCTTCGACATCACACTTCGCTCTCTTATCCTCTCTTTAAACACACAAAAGGAGAAAAAAGCTTGAATGACAACTCCATACATACACACCATCTGCCAAATTTGATTTCAGGAGCATCATCAAACCCTCTGTGCATACGCCACCAGACTACTGCTAATCCTTATTAAGGGAAACAGCTATATTACAAGCACAGAGAAGATTCCTGAACCTAAGAGAGAGCACAGATCCTCAGTGCACTTTTAGCAATCTTAAAAATGGTGAGTTTTTATATTCTGCTATACAAACATATCAAAACCTGATCACAGTTCAACAAATATCACATAATGGTAGTTAAACAGCATGGGCCAAAAGAATGTAGAAGCCACTTTTGTTTATATTAAAATACAGTTGAGCAAGATCATTAAAATAAAACTCATCATCAGAGTGCAGTAAAGCATCATTACTGAATATCTCTTGCTCAGGAAATACAGTTTCTGCTTAACATGTATTAAATGTCATTAGTCGGCTTACGGTAAAGCGGTTTACCTGCATTTAGTGTCCCAACTGCATTAATAAGCATTAGATTTTATTGAAATGTAAAGTGCATTACAAATGAAATGTATTATTATTATTTTTATTATTATTATTAATTTCTATTCAGGACAGGAACAAGGTCATATCATTACTAGTCAGTCATATGGTTGTACAATATGTATCATCTGCAATAATATCTTAACTGGTGTTTAAACAATGTGTGAGCTCACATTAGTTTGTCACTCACTTTGCAAATAAACTGTCAAAAACACACCTTAACAGTTGACATACTCACAGCGTCATGTCGCCAGGTAGGATAGACTACTGCTCATGTGCACGGAAAACTAATCCACACAAACAAACTTCATCTAAAAAACCTAAACCAGGAGACAAAATGCAGACACCACCAGCCTCACTGTCTGTGTCGCTTGAGCAGACTTTGATGGCAAGAAATAATAACTGGTATCACCAAACACATCACAACTTAAAAAGTGCCAATTCCAGTGTGAAAACAACTTTAGACCCAAGATATACAATGCCAAAGTATAGTCACATGAATATTGATAACATTCAAGAAGTTTATTTCATTTAGCAATACTGCACACTCCTGGTCAGACACACTGACACTGGGGCAAATTTAGACCAACCAGTTAACCCAATGAATGACTTTGAAATATGAGGTGAATGTGCTAGCTACCCTGTGTAGATCTTAAAGCAAAGAGTTAAATTAAAATGTAGTACGCCACAGCAGCTAGAAGGATGCTTTAGCACCTGGTGCATAAATCTAAATTCTAGGTCAGAACACAACAGTGTCTGGAAGCAAGATCAGAACAAGGACCTTTGTGGATTGGATTAACATGGCTATGCAGCTCCACCCAAGTATAACACGGTCATGTCCAAGACGAGGCTGATGTAAAGCCTAGCAATGGAAATGCTTTCTTTGGCGTGATGAATCACAACCACCATCTGGGCAGTCAGACAGAGAAAGCTGGGATTGGTAGATACCAGGAGAAGGAGAAAAATGCTAGCTGGGGTCTTTGTTCCAGGGAAGGGAAATATTAATACTGAAACACACAAATTAACTTTAGTGAATAGTGTGCTTTTAGGTTTGTGGGATCAGCATCCTGTTTCAGCCACATATTTAAGGTCAGGTCTTTAAAGAACTGGTTTGCTGACTTTGGCTTACACAGAACCCTTTCTCAACTCCATCCAACACCTATGGGATATACTAAAATGCCAAAATTCATCTTTCAAATTGAATGCAAGCTAGTAAACATAGTCATGTACTAAAATTTAGTAAAAAAAAAAAAAGCTTCCCAGTGGTATTGAGGCTTTTACAACACTGACTCTATAGTGGTTTTGAATAGGATGTTTGGGTGTCCACAGAGTTTTGGCTATCTGTTTTCTGCTACTAATCAAGATCAGAAATCACAGAAATCTATGTCCGTGTGGGTCTGTGTCCTCATGTTTGCTTGATTATAGACATCTCATAGAACTCAGTGGGAACTCACCATCAAAGATTTTGTACTCGCTGGTGAGCGAAGCTTGTAAAGCACGTCCAGATTCCTTCACCTGCTCCTCAAATTCCTTCCTGCTTAGATTGGACAGATTCTCCTCCATCTGGCTGGTACAGCAGGTGTAGCCCTGTGGGCACACTCGCAAGTGCTCACCTACAGAGAGGGAGAAAGAACATGAGATTTGCATGAATCAGTACTGAATTGTTTGGTGTTCTTTTGTTTGTGTTCAAATGTTTACTGCTTACAAAAAATCGAAACATCCCCTAATCTTTGTGAGCAGTGTATTCAGACTTGGTTTAACTGCAATTTTCGTAAAACCCTTGGGGCGGAGCTTATTTCAGACCATACAGGGCACAAGTATAAGCATGCTCTGCATAGGACAAGTCCCAAACAGTTCCAGCAGGGGTCGCATTTGCAGAGATCTTGTTTATCTTAGGCACTGCAAATGGTGCCTAAACTATGCCCAAGCTGGCACTGCCATTACTCAGGCCATTAGCTCCTACACAGATTGATATCAAATACGGCAAATAAGAGAAAGCTAATTTAAACAGTTTGACTTTACAAAATCTGTCTAGGTAAGATTTGTGCCTATTTCGGTTTTTCTGTGTCTGCCAGCTTGGGTGAGTCTCAGTCTCAGTGTGTAAGATACCAAAATAGCTAGTGTCTACCTTTAGATTTGTGTCTGTGTGCATGTGTGTGCGTCAGCAGGAACTAGCGCAATCTGTCAGGAGCAGGATGTACGCATGCTGTAAAGAGCTAGGCCGAGGGACAGCGAGAGCTGGTGATTGAGCCGAAAACAATTATTATCAGCTCTCTCGCTTGTTTGTCTTCCAGTTTACTGTTTACTTTTGTATAATTTCAGGTTATTCACTGGAAAGTGCTGCCATCTGCTTAATTGACAATACAAATGGGGATGTTTAAAAACGTTTGACCACGAGTGTACGTTCAACTGGCCACTTTAATAGAATCTATATTCAAAAAATTCTCGTTCTCACAATTGTCAATCTAATATCTCGCCAAATGCATATTTGATCAAACACTGGAGAACTAGAGCGATCCTAAGACAAACAGTGACTACTAATGTTTACACTGTTTAAACCATCAGTAATGATGCTGCCCCGCACACACTTATAATAACACAACATTAATGTAAGTGCTGTCATTAATATGGTCCACGTTCCAAAGTTTGTAGTCAAGTTGTAGCCATTTTGCAGCGTGATAAATTTGTAGTCCTCTATACTGATAAACAATGTATAGGAGGCTGATAATTGTTTATATTAACAGATGGGCTACAGCCAGCGAATTGTATTTTAAACAATTGTATTTTCCCTATGGTGGATGAACATGCTAAAATAGAAAAAAAAATCCAGTCTAAATTGTAAGTCTAAAGAACCCATAATCGTATTAACAGATTTTATTATTTATTTGTAATACATTAATAATTTTTCCAAGAAAGATGCACATTTAAACCAACAATTGAAAGCTGATTTGGCAACAATTTTTATTTAATTTTTCAAAGAATATTTGAAAAATGGGCCTCTGTTATAAGAAACTGGTTTGGGTTTCATGGAATGGATACAAAGCAAGCAACAGCTGTTTGCAAAATTTGTAAATACAAGATTGTCAGATCTGGTGGAAATACAACACATTTGTCTAAAAGCTAGAAACCCCAAAGACACAGATGAACCTAGACGCATCTGAACGATTCACTGATTTTTGGACATGAAAGCAAAGAAAATGGTCACGGTTATAAAAAGCTGTTTCTCACTACAACTTACCAAGCTGCAAATAGTTATCTATTACTAGAATTTCTCTGATGTACATAATGTTCAGAGAGAAAACATCATCTAAAACGAATGTTTGTATTTAGCTCCTGCTGATGATATACAGTCTAGCTAAACTTCGGAACCCTGTTATAATTAGTTCTTATTTAAACATTATGGCATTACCAAAATTAAAAAATGCAGGCATGCAAATTTTGTGGCACTAGATATTTATTATTAGAGAACTTCGTTT
The DNA here is from genome assembly GCA_034779995.1 of Parotocinclus haroldoi. NCBI lineage: Eukaryota > Metazoa > Chordata > Actinopteri > Siluriformes > Loricariidae > Parotocinclus > Parotocinclus haroldoi. The sequence goes on along the minus strand of JAUZST010032653.1, from coordinate 22,877 downwards.
GAATTATTTGGTTGTTGGGCCCAGTCACAAATTGATCTACAAAAACTACACAAAGGGCTGTACAGTGTCACAGTGGTTAGTACATTAATTCACCAACCTGTAAACCATCATGAGAGCATGTATTGTGATCTAGCCTAAAAAATGTCATATGTATATATATATTTATCACATAAGACTAATGTGAATGCCATGAATAACTGTGAGACTGAGAAGACCCAAGACAAGATACAAAACTCAGAAACAGAATCAGAACTTAACCCTGGCTCAGAATGAAATGTGGTGGCTAGCAGCCTTGACTTTCAGTGGTACGACCCTGAGAAGTAGGATATGAGTCACATTAGTCAGTACAGCGAACCAATGCTTTACCGCTAAGGTACACGTATTGGAGATGCATATTGACCCTTCAGGTTCCATCCAGGCTTTCACGGTTCTGACCTGGAGAGGACTCTTTGACATTTAAAACCGAAAATCAAAAATCCATAATCATAAACAAACTCGGGTAGAGCTACAAGACCACAGATGTTCCGATAATGCGGTAATCCCAAGAAAATGTCAAAGAAAAATATGGATAGAAAGATAGCGGAAGAAATTACCACCTGGCTGCCATTGCTTGCAGCAGATGAACGTCTTTCTCCTTCACCATCATGTGTGAAAACCACAGGATATAGAGCTTATATAAGCCGATTCCTAACTGAAATAACTGAACCACAATTTGGTTGTGTGGCACAGAATAAACAATTCAGGCACTTTGTTTAATTAGTAGCCTATGAAGTGGAATGGCAAATATTGTACCTAATATAAAACCAGATCATAAAAAATGTGAAAGGTTCTGTGCCATTACTGTCATTTTGATGGACACAGACCTGCAACCTCACTTCATGCTTGACTCTGAAAGAGAATCCAGAAGGCCTTATGATGTTTGCTTGCATGTGGGTTTGTTTGGGTGCAAATCGCAGGGTTGAACAAGATGCAAGTGGCACTGATACACTCACCACTGGCATTCCCCCGGCATTAAGTTATCAGAGCTCTCTTGGGAGGAACAGCCTTATTATGATCTAATTTGGAGATGTAAAATGAGGACAGCTTGAGATCAACTTTAACTGTCTGTGTTTAAAAGAGAGGCAGAAATGGTGAGATGGCTATTTATAGACTGTGATGGGAATGGGAAGAGACTTATAAAGCACTTCGGTACTGAGTGCTTGTTTCTTTTATCAGCCTACAGCTCTAATTTACAGCAACTGCCCATTCCCATATGCACAATTATCAGCCCACAAACAGTAACAGCAGAACTACATCTGCTTTAAGGAAGGATTAAAAATGATCACTATTATTAAATTATTATACATCTTCATAATTTCACACACATGACCCGATAGTGATTATATATGATGATACACTCACCCCACGATTCGATTCACAATATGGAATCAAAATATTTCTGTATAACAGTGCATAAATAATGCATTTATTCACATATATTTCTTTATTTATGCATGCATTTGTACTGTTGGGAGGAAACCGGAGTACCCAGAGTAAATGACACAGAAAGGACGCAGACCACTCCACCTAGAAAAATAAAACTTTAGGCTCCTTTTATTAAAAGAAATGACTAGAAACAAAGGGTTAAAATTGTAAATAAAATGGTCTGTTGTAGCTTCACCAGATACTAAATAACACTTCTGAAAAATAGCTTAATGTGTACTTCTCTTGGATATGTCAGCAAAAATAATGTGTATGGAAGCATAATGTATGATTTTGGCCTCTGGTGTTAAAAAATGCAATTAGACAAAGTAATAAACAAAGTAATACGATACACATTTGGGTTTCTAGGTCAGGAACACCTCATTGAGGCTCACTTTACAAAAAAAAACATTGCATCACGGGTCCAGAAATTTGTTTTAATTGGTAGATTTGAAACTAAACTGTGATCGATTTGTTTGTTATGAAGCCCAACCGCTTAAATTTCAGAGGGGGGGATGCGGGGGGGTGCTGCATCTCCTGTGCACTTATAGCCAGTCAGTCTATGATTCCTGATTACCCTCGCCCCTTACCTTCCCTGTGCTCGTGCCCCCTGGTTGAGGTCCCCTCAAGCAGAATATATTCTTTTAAATGTTGGGGACGTGTTTACTGCATATTCATCATCTACTCACAAAACTTTCCTGCTATAACAAAACGTGGAGTCAGCGGCACCATGTCCACCTTTGTGAAAAAAAATTGACAAGGCAAATACAGAACATTAAAGAAATTGTGAAAGCAAAATGAATAAGAATCTTAGCAAGTGAAAATTACGCAGGACGCGCGAACAATTTTCATTACTTGCATTGCCATCTCATACGTTTCCACAGCTGTACTGGCAGTATAAAAATAAATGTCTGAGTCAGTCACTACAACGCTAAATGGAATCACGTGTGTACCAGCAGTTGTGCGTAATGATTCTGTACGTGGTTGTGTCCTGCCTGGCTGCTGGGAAGTCTGTTAGGGTGGAGACTTATTGGGGAAAATGTGGAGTATATCCAGATGCAAACAGCTGACATATTTTGTGGGTCGACAACAATTTGGTGCACCACCCCCCACACACACACACACTCTCTCTCTCTCTCTCTCTCTCTCTCTCTGGCATTGTCACCCTTCAGTTTAGTAATGTGATACGATATGGTATAAATACTTTCCTGTAGTCTGCCAGATAAGCTGACGTCCAGAGCTGCACTGGATAACCTCTGATTTACCATTCCCTAAAGTCTACCTATGAAACTAGCCTACTTTGTTTAAGAACAGAATGTATGTCACTTCTCTAAGGATGTTGTCGTTTAAATCTACCCCACTTTAGTAGTAGCTTCATTTAAATCACTAACAGCACCTGCCCTTATAATTATCCTACATCCATGCATCCTCTGAGATACATGTGTAAAGTTTTATTTATGTTGTATATACTTATACTAAACCTGCAAAGTAGGTCCTTGAACTACATACAGTCTTATAGTGTGGGCAGGTTTTCTTTAAGTGCCATAAGAACATCAGGTATCCCCTTAAAAAAATTAAGAACATGTCTGCACATAACTACAGCTTTCTTTGAAAAAATGTCACTTTCACAAGATAAGTTATTAAGATTCATTGTTTTGTCAATGATCGATAGATGGAGCAAAACAAGCCCAAACCGGACCTGATGCGACCACCACCGCGTTTCACAGATGGTATAACACTTGACAGTGCTTACATGATTGCACAACAGTTATCCATAGAAGCAGAGGCTTCAGTGAATGTATGCTCGACTGTACTGAGCACTGGAACAAGACTCAGTTTAGTGAATGAGCTGTACTGCAGTAAAACATTTAACCATTTGAGTCAATAAAATATCGAATTCCAAGAAATTTAATACGTAAAACGTATCTCCTTTTTATGAAACTCTGAAACTTTTTATCTCACTTGATGCAGAGTTTATTAAGAAAAACAACAAAATGTAAATTGTTTATGGTGTCCAAATCTTGCACACGACTCTACCTCTTTATGACTTGTGACATCAAACCTGACCTGTACTTAAAAATCCAACTCATCTGGGACCTGTAGTTTTTGTTAATGTCAAAAAACAAAAACTTTTATCCTATAATGTTATTATAACATTTTTTAAGCATAGAGTGATCTTTCTACATTCCAATCAACTAGCACACAGGAAGCTGGCCAATATAGAAGGGTTTTGATAAATAAAACATAACCACATTTTGTCACAAGCCCAGGCTACTGTATCATCCATACTGCTTGAGAATTGGTTATTGTATTGTCTGAACATAGCTATCTATATCTCTCAAAATCCTGTTCTCAAAGGGTCTCTACCCAACTACCAGTGTTGCTCCTGTTGTTTTGATTAATACAAGTAGAAGGAAACGCTTGAACATGTCCAAGTTTAAATTACATTTAAATAGCATGACTTAACACATCGGCTATAGTTCAGCATTTAAATGCATGTATTTGGCACTGGTTCTGATTACTAGTCCTAGTCTTGTATGCCAAACCACATCGTCTCTTAGCTTTGATCCTCATGCCGTAAGACCCATGATTTAAACACTGGCCATCAGAGAATGGAAAATAATGGTTTGGTTTGGGCTATTATCCATGACTGCTGACTTTGGCCAAGGTTGAACGGTTTTACTGACCATATCCTAGCCTGACTTGACTCTCAACCACAACAGAAAGCACAGGAAAATGCCTAGGCAAAATGCAGGGTATTTCCATAACAGGGAGAGACACTGAGAGAGAGATGTTACGGTAGGAGGCGCACATGTAAGAGGAGCACCTACACAAATGTAGGATGGCTGACACAGAAACATTTAAAAAGTTCCTTATGATTAATACAGTCTATAAAGTGGACAACAGAGCAGTGTGGAACATATACTGCTGACAAAAATTAGCAGATATTTCAAAATGGTGGTCAAATCGAAGCATTCGATTTAATTTCATTGAGCAGAATCATAAGAAATGCGAATTAAAGAAAAGAAAGTTGTTTGATTATGCAAATGAGGAGCAACTCAATTATGGTGATTGAGTAGCAAGTGATATATTTATGGTGGTAAACAGAATCATGTCAAACTGGACGAGAGTGCCCCCAGATTGACTATTCAGTATGGTGTATGGTCACAAAAGGCTGTCAAAAACACACCGACACTGATGGGGACTGCCGAATGTCAGGCAGTTTTTCAGTTTCTCATCCAATTTGCTGCTCAAATTCAGATTTTTTTTGGTGATGGACCTGAACAGTACATGCTCTTGAACTAACGCGCATGAACAAGAGATAATTGAGCTCTCTCAGAAGCAAAGAAATGCAATAAAGCACACTGTAGTGATTGCTAAAATGAACTTATGCATGGTAGTAGTAAAATGTAGTAAACGGCAACTTAAAATTCAAAGCAACAGAAAAGGACACAGAGGTGAAAATAGGCCACGATTTTGATGCCTTCTTGTAGAATTATTGTAGAACTTCTGTGGAGAGACCTTTCAGGATGCTAGCCAGGAGTTCTAGGAATGCGACATGGCCGACTTGACAGAGATGAAATTCACTGAAAACTTTTGAATGTCAAATGCAACATTAAGCTATCCATGCAACCAACTTTCTTCAAGATTTGAGAAACAGGACATTTTAAACCTAAAAAGCAAGAGTTTAGATTGTGTTCGGGCTCGATGGGAGTGGCTCCCTAAACTATGTGATATAGATTCAGTTTGTTGGATTGTCAGAGAGATTTGCAATGCCATTCCATATGTACTCATGCCTGATTACATCTAGCTCCTCAAAATAGATGAGCTCTCTCTCGTGCTACAAGTCTTCTGAAAGAGGTCAGGGTTTCTGCAATTCCTTGGAGCTTGTGACGTAAAAAAGTCACATGAACACCGATCTGACTGTACAGGCTGAGGTATAGGTATTACATTTCGGTACCACATATTAAAGTGGCAGTTCAGAATTGAACAGATTGTGATTTTGCCACATGCCATGAAGGAAACACACGTGAGAAAAAAAAAATCTTGGATTTCAACCAATTTGACATGCAGTTTGAAGTGTTCTTGGGACAAAGCCTTGACAGTTACAAGCTTGCGTTGTGGTAATCAGATGACGTTTGACCTCATAATGCATGACACAAATCCAGACACAGACATCCACAATAGTGTATCTCAGCATGATTGACAGTCCTAATGCTGTGAGAGCTCATCTAAGCTAAATCCCCTCCTGATATTTAAATGATGCAGGTTTGTTAACCCAACTGCTGCTCTACATCTATGATCTGCATTTGGAGCATGTGTGGAAATGTGTGATTTTTTTTTTTACTGATGATCAAATGAGAACTGAGAAATGTATTGATCTGTGAAATGCACAAAAAGATATCACAATGTGAAAGACTAAAACAGCAAAATAGGATCCAATCCAATAGAGGATCCTCATAAATCTAGCAATGTTGCCAGCATGGGTGCAGGAGTGAGCTGATGTTTTAATGCTTGTAAACCCGCTATCCCCGTTTCAAAAATAGCACTCAGACAAGAGAAAAACATCTGCAGAAAACAGAAAATCCACTACATGTCAGACCAGTGCAACCCTACTTACATACACAGTACCAGATGCATTTGTCAGCTGACTATAAAGCCTGGACAGGCTTCAGTATTTCAGGAACAGGAACACGTGATGGCTGGGTTTAGGATCATAAAGGGCAACAGGAAGCACAAGTTCTAACCAAAGCCACTATTATGGGGAAAACAAAACAGTACGGGATTGAAGAAAAATGTGAGCTAAGGCAAACAGCGACCAGTGAGGCCAAAAGAACTATTTGCTTTAGTGAAATACCCAGAGGAAACCATGGGTGAACTTGTCAAACTGCATACAGACAAGGGGTGGAAATCGCAGGTCTCTTTCGATACGGTATTGTCATGATACGTTGCCCACAATAATGGCGATACTGCAATTCTGTGAAACTCTATATATAGCAAAACACTCCCCTATAATTCATCAGGATATCAGAGTGGCTAAAGGTCATACACTCCCAAATTGACAAAAAACAGGAATTATTATTAACTAACATTAAGTCCATCTAACAAACCAGTACTAAGCAAAATGTACACACATACACTTGACTATTTTTGTGTATTGTCTTAATTTTAAAATAAAATAGCTTTCAACTGCCATAAAACAAAACAGTTCTGAAGTTTAAGTGGAGGCCATCAAGTGGAGTCAAAATAGTGACTGGAAAGTCAAACTACAAAAAACGAGCCTGTTCAGAGTACCTGCATATTTGGCATCAGTATATCAATAAAGTATCCGAATATAAATTAACTTGATGTATCGAAATGTATCGATATTTTGCCCCACCCCAATACAGACACAATGTAAAAATAATGATTATCCATTTTACATTTTATTCAATTAACTTAATCAACTTCATTTAATTTGCCCTTGTATTATTTAGTTGTGCAACACAGGGGCCATCACCATGCGTTCAGTGATAGCTAAGGACAATTTTTGTATCAAATTTTCAAAAAGGCATATTTTTTGAGATACCAACAGAAATACTCTGCATAAACTAACTGGAACACTAAAAGAACATACTGAACTCCACATAAACAGCAGGCAGAGGGTAGAACCCAGACCTCTGGTCCTACAGCCATCAACACTATTCACTACACCACCAACACTAAATTGTGACACTAAAAAGTGTCGTCAAATCAGCTAGCTGACTGTGATAAATGGTATGAATATTCACTCCTGATGTTAACGTTTATCAATCTTAATGCAACATATTTTCCACTGTTTAACAGTGTCAAAACACATTTACACATTTTACAGTGATAAAACATTTACACATCTGCAATTGAGTAATTACTACAGAAGTGGTAGTAGGAGTCAGGAAGTAAGGTACTTAGTGTGACACAGAGAGACACACTGCGCAGGAGTACAAGGAGATGCAGCAGGTTAAAAAGTTGACAATAAAGACGTGGTTGGTCGCATAGATTGGCCATGGGCTGAGCTGTGTTCATGAGCAGCATGTTAAAGTGTTAAAAGATGCAGAAAGAGATAGAGAAGCTTGGACGATGTGGGGATGTTGTGAATCAGGAAGTGTGGTGGATTAACAAGGACAAAGTGAGGACAGCTACGAAGACAATGAAGAGTGAAAAGGCAGCTGGCCCAGATGACATACCAGTAGAGGCATGAAGATGTTAAGGAGAGATGGCAGTGGACTTCTTAACCAGATGTTAAACAAATTCTTATGAAGTGAGAGTATGTCTTGAATAGTGACAAAGAAGCTTTAGTGGTACATATTTTAAGAATAAGGGTGATATGCAAATCTATATTAGCTACAGAGGGATAAAGATATCCGAAAGAGCAGTGGAAGCTAAGCTCACAGAACAGGTGACGACCTGCAAGCAGTGGTATGGCTTCATGCCAAAAAAGGGCAATACAGATGCACTGTTTGCTTTGAGAGTGTTGATGGACAAGAAAAAAAAGCCAGAAGAAGTTACACTGTGTGTTTGCAGATCTAGAGAAAGCTTATGACAGGGTGTCGAGAGAGTTTGGTATTATAACTTGTGTGGAAATCAGAAGTGGCAGAGAAGTATGTGAGGGTGGTGCAGGACATGTTAGAAGACAGTGTGACAGTGGAGAGGTCAGCAGTAGGAACGACAGATAGGTTCAAGGTGGAGGTGGGATTCCATAAAGGTACTTTTTTGCTTGCAATGGTGATGGACAGGTTGACACATGAAGGACACACATCAGAAGACAAGAGCCTTCATGGATTATGATGTTCACTCATGACACTGTGTTCTGCAGTAAAAGTAAAGAGCGGATTTAGGCAAGTCTGGGGAGGGGGAGGTAGACACTGAAAAGAAAGGGAATTCAATTCAGGATAAATAAGATTAATTTGTATGTTTGGGCTGTAAGGCTCGGAATGATGCCGTTGCAAGGAGTAAGGTCATTGAAGGTAGATGAGATCAAAAAGAAGTGAAGAGGTGAAGAAAAGGGTGTAGACAAGGTGGAGTGGGTGGCAAAAGGTGCCAGCAGTGATTTGTGATAAAGGAGTATTATATACAAGAGCAACAGACTGGAAAGGGCCAAGCTGTATGGTTTGAAGGTAATGGTGCCAACAAAAAGGCAGAACTGGAGGTGCCAGACATAAAGATGCTGTGAGTTTTGTAGATAGTGATGCAGATAGACAGAATTAGGAATTAATACATTAGCAATAAAGCACAGATACATTTTGAAACGTGAGAGAGGTGAGACTGAGTTAGTCTGGCCTTATTAAAAAAAGGGATGTGTGGTATATCAGGAAAAGGATGCTGAGGAGCCAAAGAGGAGTAGTGGCCCTGGTAATAAGCTAGCTTACCCATCTCAGAAACCTAGATTTAAGTCCCAGTGCTGCCTTGTGACAGGGTTTGGAAACAAACAGGCACGATTAGGCATAGGTGGCTACACAGCAAGGGATGGGGAATTTGAAATCATTCTTTCGCACTGTAATAGCGATAAATGGCCACAAAGTTCAATATTATAATTTGATTTAGATATTTATTGATTAGGGAACTTGGTGTTAGGTAAACAGAATGTACATTTAAGGACCAAGCGGTGTCAGACACACAGGCTTCTAAAGTGTATTATTACATTCACCAGCTTATATACCATAGCACAGAAAGAACGAGTGTCAGAGATATCACCTTCCAGTAAACCACAAAAAGAAGTGGTCTTTTCAACCTGACAATGTGCAGTTTCGTATAACAACTACTTGAACAAAGAGGAACATTTTGTTCTACTTCGATTAGCACTTTGACCCTAAGAAAATCAGATAACCCTAGGAAGTCCTCCTTGCATGCTATATCAGTTAGTGATGTTGTTTGAATAATCACTGGGCTCTATGAACAATTTATTAATATGCATACAGTTACAAAATTAACAGGGAGTAACACCTCCTGGAAGTGAGGTGAAAACCTTCATAACACACTGATTTTTATCTAACGAATCAAAGTAAGAAACCTCACCTTTATTTTTCTATCGACCCCGGAGAGAGACCAACCCTGAGTTTGTGTTCTGGCAAACATCGGGACCATGTCAGAGGATGAAAGCCCACTGAAAGCAATGCCTGTTTGGAAGAGTCTGACGAGTCAAGAAGCCAAATAACATCCATGTTTTATCAAAATACATCCAAAAGTCAAAAGTCATCCGATCAGTGTCCATTTCATAACAACCAATATCTTCATAAATTCTAATTTTCTGGACGTTGCGACAGTAAACAGTCTGCCTTATCAAACTTGTGCTCAATTGCTTGTTCGCTCACGTTTGGACTAGAGACTGTTCTGACTCGGTCATTGTGGTTAGACTTTTTACAGTTGTGAATGACTTTCTGCTGCTTATTTGTAACAAGCTGTTAATGGTGTTTGTAAGTATCCTATTGTGAGTAGTACTCCTTTGTTTGCCCCTCCACTACCAGTATATTTTCTCTCTATAATAAACTTGTTCACATTCACTTGCCGAGTCACTGTTTCACCTAGCACTACTGCCTCACAGCAAAAAGGTCCCGGGTTCGATCCCAGGGTAGAACGGCCTGGGTCCTTTCTATGTGGGATCTGCATGTCCTTCGTGTCTGCATAGGTTTACTTCAGATACTCCAACAGTCCAAAGAAATGTGTTGGGTTAATTGGTGTATCTAAAGTGGCCCTTAGTGTGTGAGGCCCGCGACCCCGTGTGGATTAATACAATTTTGGCTTCAAACAAGTGTGTCCATCACAACATCCTCTTGAGTGTTAAGGCTTTCCCCATAGACAGTACATTCATGTGTTTTCAACTATTTTGAAGTTTCATAAATAAAATATGGGGCGGCATTATTGATACTGTGTAGATTTTAGTGTCCCTCTTTCATTTACGTATCATTTGCAGCCCATTTTCATGTGCAGCGTACAGGTATGGTCAGCCCAGTACATTATGTAAATAAGGTGAACCCCTGGACATTTGTAGCACAAATATCTGTCCTACCTCCCTAGCTCTATGTTCTATTTGGTGAAACCAACAAACACCATATGCTGGTCTTCACTGTTTTTCGCAGTAATTGTTAAACTATATAACAGCCTGTTTATCTATCCAGAAGGTAATAATAAATTATAATACTAATTTCCTTTAAACTACGATAGGATATAATACTATGATATATAGTACTATGATCATATAGTACTTTTATCTACATATTTTAAAGTGAGTGTTAACTATGTTCAGTGTCTTATTTTTTACTTTTGCTGTATCATGACAAATTTTCCCTTAATTAAAGGTCACCTTACCATATCTATAACTTATACTTTTAAATGGAGGACTATGGGCTGGTACTGGTATGCAACACAATTGTATACCAAGATTAAAAATCTTTAAAACCTTGTGGTTTTCTGTGCTGGGTTTGAGAACTGGTATTTATAGTTCAGTTTATGTTATGTTTATAATATTGTGCTGTCGTTGCTGTGCTGCTATTTGAATTGTTGGCTGGTACATGCTGCACTTTGTGTGTGGATTAATTTTCATTTTTCAAACATATTAGATTAACTGGTTCGGAAAACCTGGGCAACATCTAGCAAACTTCTAGAAAACTATAGACACATACAGGAAAAAAGCGGGAAGTTAATGAGGTGACTGCGTTCTTTTTTTGTTAGTTTGAAAGAGAATATATCCATGTTCCCACCCCTCACCCAACTCCATGAGATGAGGGTGAATCGAAACTTTTTGATGGATGAATGCTCGAGGTGTGAACAAGCAATGCAGGATCCTTTCTTCTTCGTCGCCTCTCTGTAATCCTGCTTTCACATCCGCGCTTTCAGCCCCAAAAGACTTTTCACAGAAGGAAAAGAGCGAAACGGTGCTCGTCACATTGACGTTAAGTTTGCAACCTGTGGATAAAAAAATGAACCTTTTTTCTTTTCCTCTAGGCTCTTTTCACTCTTTTCTGCTTTTAAGCTTTCAGGCTGAAAGACATTCTCCTTTTTATGCTCCTTTTCACCTTTTTTCTATTTAGTGACTTTTCCTTATTTAAAAAATTGCATTCCAGTTTCTCACTTTTTGTCCTTGTCCTTTTGAAAAGGTTTTTGAATCATTTTTTGAATCGCCGATAGGCCTTCAGTAAGCTATTAGCTGTGTGCTGCTATAAATTCTGTTTTTGCATGACCCTGTCTTGCCTCCACTAATTATCAGCTAACAATATACTTTGATCCCAACACAGGCACTTCATTATGAGCTGAGAACAGCCACTTGTCCATGATTAGATTCAAATGTCATCTATTAAGGCTAAATACATTTACATTCAGTACCTTTATTTCATTTCACACTACTAGAACATTAAAATACTCTTTACCAACCTATTTTAAAATCTATCACAAACGAAACCAGGAATGTTTTCTTTTGAAGAAACTCTCAACAGAATTTTGCAGAACAAGGGTTTCCTAAAGTTTTTAGGGCAAAACGTACCAGTCTCTGAAATAGGCATGAATCAACACTAGGAAAACCGAACAGTCAATATCTGAATGTCTTCAGCCTGATTAGTTCACGTCTGTGTTTGTCCACTAAAGCCTCCTACACTTGTTAGAAGTGGAGACTCTCATGTACATTATATACTTGGACTTGGTCTGGTAACTGCTTAAACTTCTCAAGGGGCATAAATTTGAGAATGGTCACTTATGCTATGATGCTGAAAACTAATTGCCAGAATCATCAAAATCATCCAATAGATGAGTGTTTGTTTTTTCTACAGTATTTTATGAGTAAATCACTATACGTGATTGACAATGAAAATAAAGACTGTGTGGACCGCGATATTTTTGCTACTATTTCTAGAAACTATTTTGAATATTATTTGTTTATTTGGACTCTTTAACTTCGCTATCAGCATCAGTGGCCATCTTATCGACACACACACAAGGTTATATCCATACACAAGTGTACCCAGAGTAAACCCACGCAGACACGGGGAGGACATGCAGACTCCACACAAAAAGGACCCAGGCCACTCCACCCTGGGATTGAACCCAGGACCTACTTGCTGTAAGACAGCGGTGCCAGCCCAACCGAGTCACCATACTGCCCACATTTTGAGTAATAAATTTGTTCAAAACTAAAGCAGAATCCATAGTAAGCATAGACTTAAATCAAGTACCAATGCACAGCCACAGAGCAGTATGATTGCAACATTTGTATAGGTCATTCTATTCAAAATAACATTCTTAACAGAGCAACAGCTTTGATGACTTACTGGTAAGAACCAGCTGTTTAAAATGGAAAGAGTCTGAATCGAATCCCAGGTGGGAATTGCAACATCAAGGCTAGGTGATGCATTTAGAAAAAGCTGATGGACCGGCATCCAGAGAGTTCTGTCTGCACTCAGGGAATGACTGGTTAGGCTCAGATCTTTTTTCCCCAACCTTCACCAAGTGCATACGTATATGTCCAAGAAAAAAAGGGCCTCAAGGCACAAACTCCCTAATATGTGCCATACTGTATGAGCTGTTTTAATCTCCTAACCACAGATGTGAACCGCTAACCCATTGTCATAAGTGCCTATCAAAAATGGTTGGAAGTAGATGCCATTCTAGATGCATTGTACCTCTTTCTCCTTTCTTTTTTATTCAGTTATTTATTATGAGGGAAAGGCTGTTGTTTTAGATTGTAGAGTCGAGAGCTAGAATAAATGGCTGTAAGACAGTGGAGAACATGTTTACTCATTACAGAGGCACAGAACACCCCAATCTGCAGATAACAGGCAGAAAGAAGGATGAAGGGCTAGGCAGGATGTCCCCTGAAGTACTATGTGATGTAAGTATAAATAAAGTAAAGGAGGTTTTAAATTTATAGGAATCAAACAGAGATTTCCCCGTAACACAGATTGGATTCTGGGCTCATGCATCATAAAACTCATCATACCGATCATTTCACAAGTCAGAGTAGCACAGGAGTACAGGTCCCATTAGTATAAGAATCTATGAGGGTATAAGGGGAGCTGCTGTTTGGCAGAATAATGGGTTTTATACTGGATACTCCACATGTCCTGTTGTAATCTTGCTAAAAGAACAGACAGGGCTCAGTTTTAATTAACTGTCAGTCTGTCATGTTATATGCCAAAATACCCAGAACTTTCTCTCACACACACACACACACACACATACACGGGCACACATATACACTTGCACACATATATACAAACACACGCACACAACATTTCCTTTTGACATGACTTTGACATGACTAGTTGCTGGCTGGTTTAAACGGCTGTTCTATTTGCCAGTCTGATATAGTTCTTATTAATATTTGGACACAAAACAAGTCAAATAAGAGAGTGACAAAACAAAGGTTAAATGAAATATATAACAATCTTACATTTCATTGAAACCCCTATTGTAACAAAGTAATGCAAAATTTAAAAGGCACATATTCTGTCTAATAAAATCCGTATCCGATCTATTTTTAAAGAAGTATGTCTTTAATATTTAAAGTACAAAACAGTGGTGTTATAACTCAATTTCTTCAATAAACAATATGCTAAAACTATATGCCAAACAACTTTACTGCAATGCCCTTCTGAATGGTCTCCTCATATGTATAAATCCGACCTCTGCAACTGGTCCAGAATGCAGCAGCACTTTTTGCTTTTTCACCACCCCACTGCTACATTCCTTTCACTGGATCCCTGTAACTGTCTACATCAGATTCAAAGCACTGATGTTTGCTTACAAAGGCTCTAATCAAACCTAATCAGACCTAAGTGAAGACTAAAACTGCACTTTCATATTTAATACAATCCATTCATTATCTTCCGCTTAATCCACACGGGGGTCACGGTCCAGCCGGTGCCCACCCAGCAACTCTGAGCGCAAGGGCAGGAACAAACCTAGACTGGGCACCAATCCTTCGTAGGGTGTGCACACACGCACACACACACACACACACACACACACTAATGGCTACTTTAGAATTGCACCAATTCACCTAGCATGCATGTCTTTGGACTGTTGGAGGAAACCGGAGTACCTAGAGTAAACCCACGCTGACACAGGTATTACATGCAGACCCCACACAGAAAAAACCCACCCTGGGATTGAACCCAGGACCTTCTTGCTGTACGGCAGCTGTGCTACCCACCGAACCACCGTACTACCCCGTATAATCTAACAAAAAGTTACCCTGATCATCCATTTACCTGAATCAAGGATAAGATGTATGGGGATTTTAGTTGGATTGTGTTCTTGGGCTATTACGCAAAGCACTCCCTTAAGTCTCTCTGTATAAGGATGCTCGGTAAATGTATAAGTAAAATTATGGTTCAAAACAATGACCTGATCTTTCTAAATTGCATCGCTTTCAAATTGCTAATTGTCAGCCTATGAAATGTAAATTAAGCCAGTTGAATAAATTACTGACTAGTGAAACAGTATTTGCCATGCTAGGAATAAAATAGTATGTTTATATGAGCTGTGGTTGGGAAATCATATGCAGTAATCTGGCATTTCTAATTATCCAGGACTGTGGTGGCCTAGCGGTTAACGTACTGGACTATGGACTGGAGTTTAATGGATTAGGGGTACTGAAACTGATATTCCAAGAGCAGAATGGCCAATGGCTTATATACAGAACTGATATCATTTTATTGCAACTGCTAAAACTTGCTGAACGTAACATTTATCTAAGCTATAAATACACTTTGTTCGCATGCTGTCTTTTTTATAAAGTATAGCACATAACATTTATTACCAACATCAACTATTGTTTCGTGTGTAAATACTCGAATTTTCTTCCATACTCCTTAAATATCAGCCTTGTCTGAGCTCGTCTAGGGTTCAAACAACACCTCCACTGCTGGGTCCCTGAGCCATTATTGTTTACATTGTATGGTTTCATCACTTGCAGACCCCGTTGGATAAAGGCATCTGCTTAATGGCTAAATTTGACTAAATACACTGATTGTAGATTGTTGACGTACTACTTGACATGGCAGTCATCAGATGTGGCTAATGAGCTGGTATACTCACAAAAGTACCACATTCTGCAGTCAGACATGCTCATGTCTGCTTCACAAACAAACATTCTAAATATCCTTGCATGTCTTGACTGGAATCCCCATTTCACCACAACCTTAACCACTAAAGCAACAGCTTAGACCAACTAATTAAGGAGACTCAAAGAAAAAACTATGCAAACTCTAAACGAGCTTATAAATGACAAATGTTACACCCAAGGAACAAAAACAAGTCCGGGATGACGCACAGCATGCACACACACCTGCTTGCCTGGGCAGGCGAAGCTCAAATTATAGGCTGGCAAGGGTCATTTTTGGACATAAAGAAAACATAGTATTCTCTGACTAACGCACACACATGCGCAAACACCAACCTGTCAAGCATACTCGTTCGTAATGAAGTCATGGAAAATGACGAAAGATGAGGTGGATCCAGCCCCCAACCCCCACCCCCTCCACACCACATGCACAGACTAACATTTACAGCATTTAGCAGACGCCCTTATCCAGAGAGACTAACAATTCACGGTCTTACAATCCAAGCCATTGTGGGTTAAGGGTCTTGCCTAAGGACCCAAATGTGGCATCTTGGCAGAGGTGGGATTTAAACCCTGGACCATCTGGTTCAGAGTCCAGTACCTTAACCACTAGGCTACTGCAGTCCCACACACACGCTTAGTATGTATACCCTATACAGTATGTACACCCTTAATAGATCAAAATTTTACTGCTAGTGCAAATCTGTATGTCTACACGTGCAACTACATCTGCAACGTGTGTCTCTCTGTCTGCTTGTCTCCAGGTGCTGTGAAGCCTCGAGGCTTTTATCCATAGGATCATGGGCGTTACCACGCAGGACGCTTGACGCCACCTGTATCTGCCTCTCCAGGTCCAGGGATGTAAACCAGAGTGCCTTTTGATTAGACAGTGGCCGAACCCCACCCCATCACTGAGAAATGACTTTAGTCTACTGCTATTCAAATGGAACCCATTTCCGTGCTAGCCTTCAAAGCTTGATTAAATATTCACAATTACTTTTTGTGGTACTCTCATCAATGTATCTGGCCTTATTTGCATTACCCCACTGAACACGTGGTTGTGCCTATCTCTTATCACTCCAGGTCCGGGGACATGAACCAAACCCATTTTTGTTCGGCCAAGGATTAATAGAGGTCATAGCCAATTCCCTTCTAAACGGCGTTTGCAAATCCCTTAAAACTGACTCTCATTCTCAGATTTCAAAGCTTGTTTAAACATTTTCTATTCCCAGTGTGCTGCTCTCCACTGCAGAAAGTTTATTTTTACTGTGCATATGCCTGCCCCTGTGTATGTTAAATAATGCCACTAATATAACAATAACAAACTTCCACTCCACAATAAAAACATTTAGACTATCTAACCATGCTATATTTTACACTAGACGACTGGTAATATATTCTGCACAAAGTACAACTTAGTGCCAAACAATATAGGGTAATCCAGTTAGAAAGTGTGTCTAGATACTTTTATTCAGTTTCAAGTATGTCAGTGGATATGTGAGTCGACAGTTTTGGAATCAGCTGCAAGGCCTTTAACAGCATTTTGGTGTACTTTGTCAGGCCTTCTTTGCCCAGCTATCACTCAAGAAAATGTGCAGACACTCTGTGCCTTTCTCTCACTTTAAGGGTGACCTTTTCCAACACCTTTCTACCTTCCTGTGTTTTTCTCTAATCCTAATTTAGTTAATTTTCAAGTGCATTCAACATGACATTCTGAAAGTAGTTTGTACCACTATTCTCCTTCCCTATTGCACTCTGTTTTCCTCTCTCAACGTCTATTAAAATGCCATCACTGCCTCTCATCTTCCTGCATGCAGCATTACTCTGGGTGCGCGTGTCCACTCATGTCAGAGAATCATACTGATAAATGCAGGAAATATTCCCTACTCTGAGATTCAGTTTAGCTAAGACACCTTACATTTGATTGTCAGGTTCTAAACACTTCAAAGACTCAGAAGTTCAAAAGTGAGTGGAGAGACCATCCATGCACAACAACAGACTCTGTCTTTGCCTTTGGCTGCTGCACCAGCCTTGTAAAGTAATAGCCATTAAAATTCCAATACCACATTGATTATTCATTCCCATTATAAATATTACTGCCGTTGAGGTAAGTGGAAAATCGTGCAAATGGGATTTTTTTTGGCCAAACCGCTCATTTAATCTGTCCGTTATATGTCCAGAACAGGTGGATTTTATTTTTCTGTATGGCTGGAAAAGGGAGCAATGGAATGGAATTAGTTCTTCCATTTGGGAAAAAGGATAGTATTTCATGAAAGCTAGCGACCACAAAGATGTGATTCCTTGAGATTTTCTTCCTTCAAGAAAAGTCAGCAACCAACCACTCATTTCACATTAAATTAAGCCAATCTCATTTACTGCCCTATGAGCATCTTACATTTTCACATTTACGAGTCCACTGGGCAATGCACTACTGCTTTCTGACTAACCTGATTAATCAGTACAAACATGGTAATCATGTGCAACCTCAGTACAATTTCCTCTACGTTTACAAACTTTATCATGATAGTTTAGCTAATTGTTCATTGCAAACTGGGATTGATGCACGTCTAATTGATAACTTATTTGAAATGCTAAAAACATAATCAATGCCAATACTTACTAAATAACTGTGTGACAGCTGTGGTTATCATGGCTTAGCGATACGTAGAAAATCACACTTGCTTGTAAGTAGCTAAAATATAAATGAAAACCTGGCAAAAGAACACTTTCTTTTTCCTTGAGATGCACAAAGATGAAACACAGACTGGCACCGTTCTTAAAGGCCCTTGTTTGAATAGAATGTCAATCAAGTGATATTCTGAATTAAACACACCATTGTTAATGGAGCATGTTCTAGTGTAGTGGTCATAACATGCAGTGAATAAGAGTGATTAAATAACAAACCAGCTAAATTGTAACAATTATGTGTGGAGACAAAGTTTAGGATGACTAGGCAAGGGTAGCACAATTCATGGCCGTTTATTTCTTATATCAGGACACACTGTTATGTATTATATTTGGCCTGTACATGGGACATTTCCTAAAGTCAAGAGAGTGAAGAGAAATGTCCATCGTCGATGACAGAGCTCATTTCAAGTCAGCCAACAACAGTCTCTAGCACCCAAAATCACAGAGTAGACATCATCACCCAGCTAATCACAGTCGAGCCAAACATTCACAACACCTGGAGCATACCAGAACAATTTCGTTACGCTTACGCACAAAGAACAAACGCGCTGAAGTCAGTCATCACATACAGTGTATGTGTGAATGACTTCACTCTTGTGGTGAAAATCTTTTTTTTTTTCAGCATAAAAAACCAAAGTGTGTTGTGCAAACAGACTGTCTTGCAAGAGCTTTCAATCTGTCAGATGATTCAAATGGGAGAGTGGAGATTTAGCCTCTAGTCAGCTTGGCACTGTTCATGTACAACGCCCTGTTTAATGCCTAATGAAAACAATCGACCAAATCTCTAATTGAAATGATTGGGTATATATTTGTTTAGATGGGTGGGCCAGTAAAAGCTACACAGCTGGCTAAGGTGG
The DNA here is from genome assembly GCA_034779995.1 of Parotocinclus haroldoi. Lineage (NCBI taxonomy): Eukaryota > Metazoa > Chordata > Actinopteri > Siluriformes > Loricariidae > Parotocinclus > Parotocinclus haroldoi. The sequence continues at coordinate 3,800 of JAUZST010032653.1, read as the reverse complement.
CAGGTTTCCCTGCATGTCAGTCTGGACCAAAGTCCACACAGAAGTCCGACATAGAAGGGCAGTAATCAGGTTTGAGGTAAGATGCCTGGATAGGGAGGGTGGCAGATTTCTGTTTACATGAAGTGGAAAAGATCATGGCCTACTCTTTAGCCCTTATTTTTCATTACAAGAACTTAGTGGTCATTCAACACAAACAAAAGAAATGTCACATCAGTTAAGGTTAGGAGCAGCCAAAAAACGGCCAGTTTTCATAACAACTTTCAACAGAATGGATCCAAATTGGATCAGAACCAGTCAAGCTGCAGTGAGAGTATGAGGAAAAACAGGTTTCCAAATACATTACTTAAACTTGTCACTTTTGTCTTTAAGCAAGCTTCTATGATGTGGTTTCAACTTTGGGTGGCTGCCGGAAAAGGTTGAAAATGGCAGAAGACAAACTTTAAACTGAGCACCAATCTGTTCCATTTTCAAAGCATCGTTAAGTCATCGTTAAGTCATTGTTAGTCATCTTTAGTCATTGTTAAATCATTTCATTACGTCATACTACTACACAATGTCTAATACAATCGTCTAATACAATTTTATTTCAACAGTGTATCTTCAACATCAGAACCAGTCTTTAAAATGTCCAAATGACAGAATGCTGTATCGTTATTTAATATTTGCTACTAATAATTTCAATTATTTGCCAGATAAATATGTCACAGGTATTTACAGGTAAGAAATACACTGAAGGGCCACGAGTTTACGACATTTAACAATTGGAGCTTTTCTGTATGGTAATTAGGCAGCAGAGCACAGCATAAAATCAAGTGTGCAAGTTTTCTGTTGATCATTTTCAGTGTGAACACTGTTTAGAAAGGGAAAACCAAGACATTTTCAAGTGACTTCGAATGAGGCATCTGTGCCAAACAAGCACAAGTCTCTATTTAAAAAAACACCTTCGAAGGTTTTCTTGTGCAACACTGTAAAAAGGATGGATGTCAAGCAAATTGCAGCTAAATAACAGCACTGGTGCTTAAACTAATGTGTAACTCACAATTAATTAGCATGAATGGAGTGAAGGAGAAAGGCACCAGTGGGCAAAAACACTTAAGAATTGGGTCACCGAGCAATGGACACATCATCTGGTCAGATTAATCCTGATTTCTACTGCACCATGCTCATGGTAAGGTCAGACTCTGGCACAAGCAACATGAATCGATAGACCCTTCCTGTCAGGAATCCACTGTACAGGCTTGTGGAAGTGAAGTGATGAAGGAAATTGTTTTCTTTTCACACTCTGGGTCCTCTGATACCTGTGCATGGACCAAGTTAACCCTATCATGGCAACTGTTTATCCTATGGCAGAAGAACACTTTCAGCAGGACAATTCACCATGTCTCATAGGTGATAAAGTTATGGATTGGTTTCAGGAGCATAACACAAATTTTTGCTTCCCTGCTTCCCTTCAGAGTCCCTAGAACCTAATCTTATATAATATCTCTGGGATGAGGTGAAGGCCATAAGAGCTTTCAGACAGGTATCTCTAATAAAGTGGCCATTCAGTGTATATGTTTTACGTGATTTTCAGCTCTTGTACAGTATTGGTCACTTAAACTGGGGCACTACTGTCCATATAGAAGTCAAGGCTATTGGTATCTAGTATAATAAACCTGGACAGCAACGCTGAATATCAAGTGCAAAAACAAAACCCTATTACACTTATATCTTAAAATCACTGCTCGTAAAGACTGTCTTGATATAAACATCTACAGCAAAAATAATATTCTTATTTTATTATTAATATAATATTATTAAAAACAATATTTTTTTTCATGGGGTCCATAATATGTAATGACACTTCAGCTACATTAAAGTCCAGCAAGCTGTCGTCAGCAGGTCAGACTTCACCTTATGTATGTCTTTTTTTGACCTGGACTTGGGTTGTTTAGGCAAGCTGTCATATTGTAATTATTCCCTGGCAGGAACAATGGCAACTGTAATCCAAATTTCAAAACCTATAATGTTATGTATGTTTGAAAAAAAGTGTTTTACAGGCTCTTGGGATTTTTGTACATATATGGCACATGCAACATGGATACAAAGTCAGGTCTTGTCAAGGGACTGGGGTGGCCTAGTGGCACAAGGTTCAAATCCCAGCTCTGCCACAGTTGGGTCCCTGAGCAAGACCCTTGTATTAATTGTAAGTCGCTCTGGATAAGACCGTCTGCTAAATGATGTAAATGTGTTCTAACAGAATCATTCCAGATGGTAATCACTCCCGTGTTATTTCCTGTAGGGTTATGCGTCTAGGACAAACCATGATTTGAATCTTGATTCATGAACACACTTAAACGCCCTGTCTGTGGAAAAGTGATCATTTGGACCTGCATGTAAAAGTTTGCAAAGGAGACTGACGAAAAGAATCCACTAAAAGTCAACTAATTACCCTGTCTGTGTTCCTGTGGTGGATTGTAGTGTTGTACTGGTATGACTGGATCTGGATTTTTAAAACACTGTTCACTTATTATGAACTCTATTAGACACATTGAACATTCTGAGCTACTTATACCGACAGTGTCACTGTAGTGCTCAGAATGATCCGCTACCCAAATAGTACTTGATTGGTTGTGGTCCTGTGGAGGTCCTGACCAAAGTTTAAGTTGTAAGTTTAATATTAATATTGTGTATCAGTAGCAGAAGTCATATTTATCATCACAGTTCATGCATTTTTTCTTGTTTTCATGTTTCCCATTGTCAATAAACGCAATGGCATAAGGTACGGATTTGACAAGACAGTTTGTTTGACAGCCAAATGAAAAGATTTAATTTACACGCTAGGCTAAGTTTAAGACCAAGCCCAAAAGGACTGGGGGTGGATCAGTAAGCTCCTAGCACAAAACTGTGAGTGGGTCTTGTTATAATCAGCCATTGCTGTAATTTTATCCATGGCCGACTTTCAAAGGCCGAAACACACACACACACACACACGCACACGCACACGCACATCCTTGTGCCATAAGGACAAGTATTGAAAGGTTTTGAAAAGTTGGAACAGAAAGGTATTTCATGCGACCAATAACCTGGAAAAAATGATTCGTATTGGCAATAGATCTTGTGGTTCATTATATAAAATGCATTTGATAAGCTTTCAGACGAGTAAATGACAAACCACAAATGCATTCTTAATTAGAAATGATATTTTAACCAAAAGGCAAAACAGAAAAGGAGCACTTAGTGTTCACTGTATCAGCTACAGGCTGTAGGTAACATACAGTTATCAACTGTAGTCCATCTAATTGAGATGGTCTGTTATTCAGCTGTCACTGTACCCCATCCATCAACTCAAATGGACCACTGGTTAGCAGATATTACATAGGTGATGAACCATTTGCAGCACAGAGGTGACATTGTGATTGTTTGTGGCACAGGTACAAATTTATTATTAGGCAGCATGTCTATGTTTAATAAATCATTATGCTGTGGAACCTCAGTGTTCATACTTAGAAATAACAGAAGGTTATTATCGTTCCATGAGGCAAATTGAACTCTGATTCATTCACAATTCAGAAATATCTCCATAAATAAAAAAGCAATTAAGAATTATTAATTCCTGAAATGAAGAGTGTATGGCTGCTGAGGGGAGTTTGACAGTGCTGTGTTTGAAATAGCACCCATAGTATATCATACATAACATAATATTACATACGTGTGTGTGTGTGTGTGTGTGTGTGTGTGTGTGTGTGTGTATATATATAGACTTTTTTATATATATATATATTTATACGGTTCACCACCACTATATACCACTAATATAT
>JAUZST010032642.1:0-28749 GCA_034779995.1 Parotocinclus haroldoi | reverse complement strand
TAATAATAATAATAATAATAATAATAATAATAATAATTACTTCACTTCACTTATATTATTCTGAGTATTATTATTATTATTATTATTATTATTATTATTATTATTATTTACCTATTCGTTTTTTGTTTGTTTTTCGGCTCTTTGTATTATCCAATATTTACAATTAACAATTATTTCTTAAGGTACTTATTTTGTGTATTTGTTTATTTAATATTATTATTATTATCATTACTATTATTATTATTATTATTATTATTATTATTATTATTATTTATTTATTTATCTAAAACGTTGTTCCTAATATTAGAATTCTGTCGCCTCATCTTAAGGATCCAGATTGAACAAAGTCTCATGACTCTAGCAATAATTCATTGTTTAACAATCATATTCCGATTGTGATGCCTTAATTAGAGATCAGGTTTAAGGATTATAGATATGAATTGATAAGGATCCAAACAAATTCACATTATGTTGTAATTCCTCGGCTGTCGTCTCAGATCTTGCCAGTGATGCTATCGTTTAAATAATTTATCTCCAGTCTGACATCTGCGTCTCATAACACTGGAGCAACGCTGCATTCAAGTGCCGTGTCATATTGTGGAATGTCATTGGGTTCTGCTGAACTGAACATCGCGAGCAGGCTGAGGAACAAGTGTCAGGTTATCGCTCATCTAAAAGAAAGCCCACATGGATGCAGTCGGTTTACTGTTTTCTAAGCTGTGTTCGTAAAATGACCATAAACAAACATTTATATCGACTGCAGGGAAAGGGATAATGATCCATATCCAAACTGTGGATTATGGAAGCATTTGGCCTCTTAGGTTGCCAGGTATTTCCTAAGGTTTCTGCAAAATACAATATGTTCATTGCGGCTGTATTTCTTCGCTTTTCTTTCAGACAGAAATAACGTGTGAAAAACGCGTCATTATTCCAGTTGGGTTACTTTCTAAAGCACCACTTATGACAGAGCTGAATCTTAATAAAATGTTACGCAGGGTAGCAGAGGTAAAGCCTCATATGAGAGTATTTAACAGCGACAGTAATCCAGCAGTACTGAACACCAGCTACGTGAACACAAAACTATTTCAGTTGTTTTCGTTTTACTGATGTGGGCTAAAAGAAGGTTTAGCAGATTATTTAACTATCTTTTAAAAACATGAGGGTTTACAGAATACGGTGATCTAAAACACCCCACCCCTGCAGCGACCCGAGTACAAGATATAGTGGCCCATTCAGACTCCAGCAAGGCAATCATCCCCTTATCCTGCAAAACAACTTTTGACTCGAGCCAGTGAACCGGAACCACAACTCCACCTGGACAGGTCTCAACTCGCCAGAGGAGGGGTCCGAGTTAAGCATATGAAAACGGTATACAATATATTGTTGTTTTGTCCCAACATTAAGCTTCTCACCCTGCTGCTCGTGACGTAGTAAGAATATATGTACAACATTTACGGAATTGGCTGCACAATAAAGGCCCGTTGCATGGTTTTACATCATGATCTGGAGCTACAGATGAACTCCGGTGAATCTTCGCTCGGAGTGTTTCAGGCACTTACCCCAACCCAGGCAGAGGAAACGCTTGCGAATGAGGCGCGTCCTTATTTTGCCAACCACCGCAAGGTAGGACTGCCACGCCTCTGTCAGAACCCAGCAGAAGGAGGCCAGGAAGAAGAAATGCAACAAGGCTGCGGTCACAGTGCACAACGCCTGCGTGGTGAGAGGAAGAAAGAAGCTTTAGAGTAAAGCCCAGCAAAAAGACGAAGAAAACACAACAATCACCAGTTCGTCCAGATGTGGTGATACAAGTGCTTATAATGGGGGAAAGACACAGACAAACGGAACGACAAAGGCGTTCAGGATTAATGAGCCCATATGAGATCCAAAGCGAGTTTAAGTCGTCTAGCTGATACCATTTCACCTTTACTGCCAGTACGAATGCAAACCAAAAGAGGCCCAGGAACAGCTGAAGTTATCGAGGGAACTCTACAGGGGTTTCTCCCAATCTTGTCCCTAGAACTGTTGGGTGAGCCCACTTTACATGACATGACCGCCCCAGGATACATGACATCATGGAGCTTAGAGCTGGGCGATATACCATGCCAAAACCACAGTCCCCCTTGTTAGTTTGTGTGGCTTTAACGCTGCATCATCCAAGCAAAAAAATGACCGAAGGCGCGTATTTTGCACCACAAACAAAGCAGACCGGAGATTATATTAAACCAGGGACGTTTTTTCCATCGCCATATCGCGCAGTCCTAATGGAGTGCATAGAGTGTAAGGATCAGGAGATATGAAAAGACGATCCAAAAAACAAATAAACGGGTCGGCAAAAACACGATCGAGCTTTTGACACGGACGTCTCTGCGATCGTACTTGTTATTGTTAGGATGTGAAAAACACACTCAAGGTGTTAGCTGACAGAGATGTGTAAGAACATCACAGCCTGGAGAAGTTGCTGCTCACACAGGCCCGCTGAAGTCGCCGTGTGTCTGTTCATGTGTAGAAATGTACGGGAGTACAGAGCTAAAAGGTCAAAGCTCTTCTATAAAGAGATGAGGTGGGTGTTCGAGAGAAAGAAAGAGAGCCAGAGAGAGAGAGAGAACTTGTAAAAGCCTGCTACGTATAGCTACGGAGCAAATCTGGGCAATTAAATGGAACTGGCATTACACCGGTATATAACACAAAACAGATAGTCAAAATATGGCAGTGTTCAAAAGCAAAGTGAGCTTGGTTTAATGTTCTGTGTCCCATGATCTAGCGATACAGCGCTCTTACAAAAAGCTGACCCATAAAGCTGGCGAGCTAAAGGCAGCCTTACTTAAGTTACCACATTTACGAGTCTGTGTCTGCTCAGTGACAGGACTGGGGTAATATGGACAAGATTGCTGAAGGTGACACTGATGAGGATTATTAAATAAGGGCATGGCTGTGCCAACTGCTTATGCTTTGAGGGTCATGCCGGGCTTTCTGGGTGCCTGGAATATCATGGTCTTCACGCCAGGGTCACAAAGACATGATGTTTTCGCGAGAAACTATTAGAGGATGGTGTAAAGGGAAGCACACGGCAGGGCAACAATGCTTGTTAGGGCACTGAGACACCCTGCTCCAGGCAAGCATTTCCTCATGCCTGTGTTTATTATTCTGATATGTACTGCATGGTACTGTGGTAGCCTAGCGGTTAAGGTACCTCAATGATGCAGGGTTCAAATCCTACCGCTGCCAAAGCTGCCATAGTTGGGTCCTTAAGCAAGACTCACCGTTGCTTGAACTGTAAGACTGTATGAGTTGTGTGCCTGATAAATAAATCTAAATGTAAAATGTAATCCAAAAATCCAGACTTAACAGGCCAGGTCACAGCAGCTTCTAATTCCTGGTTTAGGCTGAGGAGGGGGATCCGAGTTGACATTTTTCTTTTGTAGACCACCTGCCTCAAGGTTTAATGTTTGGTCTAAAAATACAGTATGTATATCGGATTTTTACGATCATCTGATCAACATCTGTTGGCTTTAATGGCCGAGTTATTTAAAGTAAAAAAAAATATAGTATATTTTTTAAATGTTTCTTTATTGATTTATTTTCAGGAATATTTCACTACGGGCACAAGTAGAAGCTTTTTCATGCTTGGAATTTTAGGTACACTGACACTGTTAGGGCTTACATTTTTCTCTGCCCAAACTTTGTAGTCTGTAATGCTGATTTGCTTTTCTGGGAATGAATGGTTTCTTGGATGGACTCATTCCCTCTTGGTTGTGTGCAGCCAGCAATGTTGCTTTACAGGTGTTTATATTGCACTGTGTGTGCATCTCGGTTCGACAGTGTCTGTGATCGTTAGTGTGCGTTTGTAACTGTATTTATATCATTTGCATGCATTCTTCATATGTACACTACAATAGCCTAAAAAGACCATGTTACTATGGAAACAGCTTTTATCCACTCAACAACCGGTTCACAACGGCCTGTCTCACGGAGCCTAATGCGGGCATCAGAAATGCTTTTCTAATCAGGTTAGCCTGGCCTAGGGTATTTTTCTGACCCATGTAATTAGCAAGGCCTTTCAGTATTCTGTTTTAATTAGAGCAACTGGTGTTTTTAAATATCGCCCCAAAAAATCCACACATACTCCAGAAAAGCCAAACAACAACCATTCTATATTCAATGTAAAATATTATTCGGGACTTAACATAAACTGTACATAAAAATACTCCCTTAAAATGGACGGACTCACCTTGCTGAGCGTCTGCGATTGTCCCAATAGTATGAGCACGTTGGAGGCTAAAATGGACAGGCAGAAGTTCACCAGGATGATGGACCTCTCAGAGCGTATGTACCTGAGGATTCACAAGAAGCTCAAATTTACGCCACATTTCTCCGACTAGCTGTAATTCAAAGCTGCGGCAGAACAGCTTGCTCCGAAATAAAGCATGAAGCAGACACTGACACAGATTAGAAGCCACCCAGGGATTCGTGCACCAGCGGAAGCAATGACTTTGTACTCTCTTCCATTAATTGAAAACGTGTCTCCTGTTAACACCCTCATCTATATTGCTCCAGAATGAACTGCATTTAAAGGCAGAAAGCAGCACCTAAACAGCACGCTATCCTTAATTAAGTTCAGTTCAGTGGACGAAGGTCTAAGGTGAGGTTTGATTAGACATGAACTGGCCTATTAAACCACAAGCGCTAATTAAATGTAATATTGAACCACTGGCTATAATATAATGTATAATATGTAATTATTATATAATAGAATATAATAAGGGTTTTTATAGTAATAATTACGGGACTCAGTAAAATGGTGGATATTAAATCTTGGGCTTCACATGCAGGCGCGTGTTTGAGAGAAGAGCCAGCGGGCAGACCATTGACAAAACGGTGCCACAATGGTTACATCGCACAGTTTTTTTTATGAAATCTCAGGAAAGAAAACATCTGTCTCTCTCTTTTTTAATTACATATAAAATTAAACCTGTTTAACTGTTGTAAACACTCACAGATCTCATAACCACTGCTCATGATAATAACTGGAATATATCACACATGTTTCAAACAGGCAGCTCTCATAGTCTACATGATCAATATGTTATAAATGTTATATATGTTGGCATTGGTAAAGACTATAAGAAGAGTAAAATTGTTATGGACCAAGCTTGTGGGCTACAACGGTAAGTGTTTAGTGTTTCTTCTTCTTTCACTAGAGCATTAGCAGTCAAGTTGACCCTTGATCAGAAATATATATATTTTTTGGTAGGGTAGCTGTTACGAAATCTTGTGGTTTATCAGTAGGACCCAAGGATGCGGAATTGACGTATCCCAGGATGTATTATAATAATGGGGAAATAATATAGAAAAACAAAGGGAGTTAATAGCGGAGCGTAAGACACCTAAACACAAAAAAATAAAAGAATAAAAGGGCGCGCCACGGTGTTGCGTCCCGACTGGGAGCAAAAGGCGAGCATATGAACTCGGGGCGCGCTTGTAGCGTGAATGCGAATAAAACGCAAAAGGCGCCGAAGCGCCAGAAAACTAGTATGAATTGGACGCATGAGGAGCATGAACGCCACGGGGCGAGCATGAGCTCGAGCGCACATATGACGCGAGTAAGCCAAGCCGGGGTGCGTCCCATTCAGGATGGGCAGCCAGCTGGAGCGAGGCTCGTTCAGTACCGACGGAGGAAAAGCATGAGCTCAGGTGTGCGAGGAGCACACGAGTACAGGACAGGAGACCCTCAAAGTGCCCATAAAACACTAAATACCTCCAGGGTTCCCCCCGTACATGTCCCTCAGCACTAAAAGCCCCCGGATCGTTACAACTACCCCTAAAAGTACGCGCAAGGGCGCCGGTGGTTGGGCGCGTGTACCGAATAGAGATGGAAAGATGATGACCTGGCACCGAACCAAGCTAAAACCCACGCCTAAATAGCAAGAGAAGCAGCTGTTCGGAATCAGGTCGCAATTAGGATACTGGACAAGCCGCGTCACCGATAGCTCTGTAATGGCAACCGCCGAGGACGGGCAAATGCCCTGGGCCAAAGTTAGGAACCCTAACAGTAGCACCCAAATATTCACATTTTCAATAGGGAAATATTGTGAAAAGTGTAAGATATGTTATAAAAAAAATTGGAAACAAGACAAGAGGATTATAGAGTGATGAATCCCAGTTTGAAAGGGAGGAAGAAGGTCCCAGAGTTAATCCCAGGGTGGAGCGGCCTGGGTCATCCCCATGTGTATAAATATATAAGACAAATACTATATATATATATATATATAATAAATATAAATAAAACTATAAATATGTAATCTAAATATAATTGCAACTGTTAAATATATATTTAATTATTTAATTATATATATATAAATATATAATAATAACATATATATATGTGTGTGTGTGTGTGTATGTGTGTGTGTGTGTGTGTGTGTATGTGTAATACTAAAATATTTAATCTGAATCTATGTTACATATGAATGTTTAATATATATCTGTATGGTAAGTATAAAACATAAATGAATAATAATTTTCATCTAAACGTTAAATCTGAACGACTCCTGGCCGAGCTACATGTTTAGTAAGCATGATAATTAGCAAATTAGTGTATGGGGAGTACCAAATTAAAAGTTTGTGCTAAACTGTTTTAATCAAAAAGATTTAGCTATTGCTCTGTGGTTGCTGCTGTATCTGCAATTCCATGACTGAAATTCTAAATCGGCATCAAAACGGCGTTTCCAATATTTGCATTAAATCGTTGAACATCTTGGAAGACAACCAAAGTTTATCAGCGGTCGATAAACCTACTATGCTGTCCAACTTTTTCTTTTTTTTACTTCTCATGCACTTCCAAGTTTGGAAGTTTATAAAATTGTTTCTGAAGGTAGTTGACTAATTTGGAGTATTCCCTCCCCAGCCATGTTTAAAAATCAATTCTATAAGATTTTGATTAAAAAAGACGATTATTTAAATGGCCAGTACACCAATACTGATTAAAAAACCCTCATATTCTCTCACAGGTAGGTAAAACGTGTACAAATTCTGATTTGTCTAAACTTAGTCAACCTCACCTCCAGAAGGCAGCGTAGATGAACAGGATGATAAGCAGAGCAGTACAGGATACCCCACAGCCCACCATGAGGGGTACTGAAGGCATGCTGGAGGATCCCATGTCCTGAATAGGAGAAAGAACAGAGAAAGGTTGGTCACAGTGATCCTTTGGCGACCAGAAGGGGTTCATCATTTTTTATGGCAAGCTTACACACTAAATGGCCAATAGGTGTAAACAGAGGCTAGGTGAACCCAACAAACTGGGAGCTGTGCCACAGCAAAATCCACATTTTTCCTAATTTGTGTCCAGCTGGACTGAGGTCAGCACAAAACTGGGAACGTTGGAAGTTCAGAGCTGGTCTTGGCTGTTCCTGCAGTAATTTAGAACAAAGTACCCGTCTTTACTAAGAGCATTAAAGTGCCAGGCTCAGCACTGACCAAAATAAGGAATGTGGACAGAGAGTGCGAGTGTGAGAGTGTGCGAATGTGTGAAGAAGAGAGCTAGATTGAAAGAGAAGCCTGGTAAAAAGCAGCAGTGAGAGCATTAGTGCGAGTTGCGGAGGTTCAAAGCGGGAATTTATAAAAGTTTCATGGCTAGTAGAGTTGGCAGGCAGTGCCATCACAGGTGGCAGAGAAATGAAAGGCACTGCCAAGCCCAACCTTTCATCCTTAGCTTAGCCCGATGCCCACAGCATGCTAATCACCTGCTCGACAATACCTAGCTCACACAAGCTCCAGGTTGGTATCTCTAAAGGACTCGAACGTACTGAAATAGGACGGAAATATTGTACAGGAGAAACACAAGAGATTTGGCCGACTCAAACTTCAAACGAAGTGAAGGTAACAAGAGGAGAAGGTTCCAGAGGTTTCATTTTCATCAATTCATCACAAAACTACCAAACTGAGAAGAGTACCCATTATAAAAAATATCAAATAAAAAGAAAGAAAATACAGTTTTTTGTTTTTTTTTCAAAACACACACAGTTTAACAGACGTGGAAATAATGAAAAAGAAAGATAATGAAAAGACAGAAAAGATCAGGACTTTTTAGGATAGTTCCATTAAGGTTTCTATACCATTTAGTTACCTCGAGGAGGAACACTAAACTAAGGTTCATGTGGTGATCGGTGTGGTTTCCACAGTCTAGATCTCACCCAAAGATGTTCTTCCTATATTTAAACTCCGGTTACATTCAAGCTGTTCTTCTTTTATCAGTTCCAGCCCTTAAACTGTTACTCAGACTGTCAACCCCAACACCGCCAGCAAGGTTGGGTTTCCTTTTGAGTCTTGGTCCTCCCGAGGTTTCTTCATATCCTTTAGGCTGCTTTCCCTTGCCACTGTCGCTCTAGGCTTGCTCAGTTAGAGCTGTGAGACCGATCATTGAAAAGCTTAGACATAAATTGGACATCTCATGGGTTTCAGATGAAATATTGGGTGGGGCCACAGCTGTGGTGTTCGGTTGATTTGTGATTAGGTGATGACACAATGGGACAAAAGCCAAAATGTCAAACCAAGCTTTGAACCACGGGTGGTATGGACCCAACTGACACTCCATCACCACAGTCATGGGACAAACTATGGACAGAGTTTTTGTTACAGCATTTAGCAGACTCCCTTATTCAGAGTGACCAATTACACTGAGCAGAAAAGATTAAAGGCCGTCAAGATGCCAATGGGATTTTGGCAGAGCTTGCATTTAAAGCCACAGCCTTGCGGTAAGTAGCCGAGAGCCTTAACTCCCGAATTTCTCCATCTATGCCTTTATTTATCTGTTTCCAGGGTCAAGAGCCACCACTGCCCACCTTAAATGCTGCTATCCACCAGATTAGCCATTATACCTCCCAATATTTTACCAGTACCTTTCATAAAGGGTTTAAGGAACTTGCATAACACTGGCTGTCAATCCCAGCTGCACCCATCCAGACATCAAAAAGCTTCTATAGTGCTTTTGGTGAGCCCATTCTCCAGAATTTTTCGAGTACAACGGACTGACTGACGTCACATAACTTTTTGCACTTAACTGAAAATCAGACGCCATAACTTACACATCGGCGTCTATCCCAGCAGCCTCCTGGGTGGTATAAAGCGTCTAACGAGCACCTCATCTATTTTCAGCCAGTCAAGTCTAACCTACTTCTACTGCTGCCTGTACTACTGAGAGTCCGTTTATCACCCCTTCTCTATCTCTCTTAGTCTTGCACTCTCTCTCATAACTCACCATGACAAAGAGAAAAGTGTGAAGGCGAGAAAAAAAACACAGACCTGAACACAGACAGCAGGGGACGAGGCCGTGAAGTAAAGAAGAAGAAAGGAAAACCCTAAGCCTAAAAGTCGCATTAATCAAATGGAGACCCTGCAAGCTTTAAAGTAGGTCTAAGACCTTCGAGACTCTCTACCTTCTGCTTAGATGCCTGGTGGAGCCCCATCAGGAAACACAGCACTTTTTGGAACATATGGTTCGTTTGTCCTTCAGCTTCCCAAAATGCTTGTTATCGCTGAAGTATCTCAAAGAGTGGGTGAATGGTGGAGATGACTGCCCAGGGCATTGGGAGGCGTGGGATCAGGAGGGATGCAAAAAAAGCTCAGAACAGGAACCTGATGATCCATCACTGTGTTCCTGGAGGCTCAGAGCTGTTTCTTTAAACCTGATTTGGCTTAACTTATAGTGCTGAAGACTTGTTGATAGTGCTGGAGAATACCAGACTAAATCCCAACAATCCCAGTATAACCGGTTGTTCTTCTTTCTGGTAAGTAAGTGAATATTCATCTAAAGAATAGTGAACTTAGGGTTCTCCTCCATACAGACTTTTCACCACCATCAAAGGCATTGTAGGTGTGGATGTGGCGTGATGCCGTCTGCAATCTAATATAATCTTAATTGATTTTGAGTCCTAATCTTTAGTCTATGATCTTATTCTGATTTTTGCAGTCTAATCCTAATCTTAATTTGGCTACTGTTCAGTCTCTAGTCTTATCTTGAGGTTATGGTCTTAACTTTCTCCTGTGATCTAGTCTTTATTCCGAAGTCTGTTGTCTGATCTTGATTCTGTTTTCCGATCTTTAATCTGTTTTCTGATCTTGGTTCTCTCTTCGTATCTTTATTCTGCAGTCTGATCTTAATTCTGTTTCAAATTTTTTTATTTGTTTTCTAATCTTTATTCTGTTTTCTTATCTTTGTTTCCGCTTTCTGATCTTTATACCTTTTTTCTGATCTTTATTCTATTTTCTGATTTTTGTTCTGCAGTCTGATCTTTAATCTGTTTTCTGATCTTTATTCCTCTTACTGATCTTTATTCTTTTTTTATCTTTATTATATTTTCTGATCTTTATTTATTTTCTGATCTTTATTCTATTTTCTGATTTTTGTTCTGCAGTCTGATCTTGATTCTGTTTTCTAATCTTTATTCCTCTTTCTGATCTTTATTCCTTTTTTCTCATCTTTATTCCTTTCTCTGATCTTTATTCCTTTTTCTAATCTTTATCTGATTCTGATTGATTGTAAGAAAATCCCAATTGGTGATCAAATCCTTGTTTTGCAATCAAATCTTTCTTTAGCTGCCTGATTGTGATTCTGTAATATGTGTCAGTTGGCTGAGGGAGTAAATAACCTCGGTGCTTCTGGTCATGCCGTGCATGTTGTATTTACAGTACGTCATCTCTCTATAAGGGATGCTCCCTTAATGCAGGAAAATCCCAAACATAATGTGACATTTGGCAGCCAAGAGCCTCTCGGTCTCGACTATACAGGAGTGTGTTCTTGCATGTCCATGTGTGTTCAGCAGCAGAGAATGAAAGATCTATCATCAAGCCTCAGGCAGATTAGTCAGCAGCACAGATCCCCGGATACGCAGTGGCCTTCGTCCTTCAGAGCTGTTTAGCATGCGAGTCAGGCTGGTCTTCTGATGCAGTACACAAATGTGTGCGCACGCCCGCTGCTCCGGCATTATGAAGATAATACTTTACAAATTCAGTCCCTGTGCCTTTGTTTCTGCTTGGGTGCCCGTCTAAATCATGGCTGCCAATAAAACAGCCCGGATCCATTACGCTGTGTGAAGAGATTGCACTCGGCTGCCTACGACTCCCATCATGCATTATTGGAGAGCAGATGAACTGAAGCCATGTCGCTAGCATGGCAAGAGCTCAGCCCTCTGATCTTGCAGCCAAAGAGAAATAAATAGAAGCTGGCACGCTTTAAATATAAGAGATTTGTAACAGTGGTGAAACAGCAAGGAAATAAACAGGATTAGCTGGCAGTGCCAGCGTCCATGCTAAATAGCCAGACCCCACGGCTAATCCTTCTCTCCTCCCTCGTTTCTATCAAGCTTAATCCGACACTCTCTCCAGCAAAGGGGTCAGCGTGGTCTTTCACGCAGGTATTTCCATGCAGCCATTCAAAATACGGGCCACGCCGTCCTGGACCACGTTGCTAAATCAGAACAGAATCCCCTCCTGCTATGTGTAACAGAGTGGAACTCTCGGAAAACGAAGCGCAACAAACATAGCTAACGGTAATTCTACACAATTATAAGTAGCACTGCTTAAGGCGGTTCAGGAACCAGGACACAGCATTACACTTATAAGCACACCCCTATGGCTTCCCACAATCTGCAGTAAAAACCAGGATGCTCACAATTATCACAGGTTTCTCAATCAAAGATCATAGATTTGGTTAGAACATTGTACATACAGTAGAACATACAGAACGCTGGAGAATTTGGCATCAAGGTCTTCAAAGGTGCAGGCTGGCTTCCGAATGACAATGGAGTCATAAAAACAAGGAATAAAAAACCCAAAACATCAAACAATGCTGAAAATTAATCCTAGAAAAGAAAAATTCGAAAAGAATAAAAAGTATGAGTGCTAAAAATAATAATAATAATAATATTTCAAGAATAAAGTCGTATTATTTTGAGAGCAAAGTTGTAATATTTAAAATATATAAAAGTCATATTATTTATAATATTATATTCTATTTATAATATTATAATATTTCTATAAAAATTAATTATTTTGAGAATAAAACTGTAGTATTTCAAGAATAAAGTCATATTATTTTGAGAATAAATTCGTAATATTTTCTGTAATAATTTTATATTATTTTGAAAATATAATCATAATATTTTCTATAATAAAGCAATATTATTTTGAGAATAAAGTCATATTATTTTGAGAATAATCATATTTATATAAAAAAGTAATTCGTTTGAAAATAAAATCGTAATATTTCAAGAATAAAGTATTAATATTTTGAGAATAAAATCATAATATTTTCTATAATAAAGTCATGTTATTTTGGCAATAAAATCGTTATTTTTCTAAAATAATCTTAGGTTATTTTGAAAATAAAATCATAATATTTTCTATACTAAAGCCATATTATTTTGAGAATAAAATTGTAATATTTCTCGAATACATTCGTAATATTTTGTCATTAAAATCATAGTATTTAGAGAAGCCAGTTTTTTTTTTATAGTAACCCTAAAACACTGGAGCAATATCCATTTTTTTTCATTATATTTGGTGCTGCTCATTCGACTGACACTTTACTAAAAGTCTAAATGACATCAGTCTCAGATTTGTTCTCTGAATTTTCCAGAATTTCAGCATGGCCCCAAACTCTCCAGCGGTGCCACACTAAAGTCGAGCATAATGCCTACCTGGCTTGGAGTGAACATTACTGATAGCGATGCACTGACCTGAACATGGTGTGGCTAATGGAAGGAAAATGACTAAGCACTAATGGTGCTGCTTAATGCCCATCTCCAAATGTCACCAGGCATTCCAGCAAAGCACCAATGGAACTTAATGCCAGCGTTAGAGAGGTAACGCGTAATTGATGGGTGTCGGCTGGGAAAGTTCGCCTCCAGCTCTAGGTCAGTTCGATATGTGAATAGAGCCTGATGCTTTGTGCTCGATGCAGAAATCCCAGCATGATTTATCTTTATATAGAGCTAAATATTCAATTTTAGGTTACTGTTTAAATAAAAGTAAAACAAATGAAAGAAAGAAAGTGAAGATGGATATAGAGAAGGGCTGACAGTAACACGAAACTAATTCTAAACTCCTGTGTCCTGAAGAAATATCATGCTTGTCAACAATGTTAAAAAGAATAGCAAAGAAAGAAAACTATGAAATGTTAGATGAAAGAAAAATGATTAGAGGAAACAAGAAAGAATGAAAGTCAGCAAAAACAGATAATGCTCAGAAAGAGAAACAGAAAGCAAGAAATGAAGGAAGAAAAAATTGCTTAACAAATGATAGAAATGATTAAATAAGAAAATACTGTAAGACGTGCTGAAAGAAAATATTACTGAAACCAACAAAAGAAGACGCGGAAAGTAAAACAATTCTAAGAATTAAAGATAACTATAAATAAATAAAAACACTGGGGGAAATCGCCCCAAAAAAGTGTTAAAAGTAAGTTGAAAGAACAGAGAAACAAACAAACAGAAAAAGACTGAAAATTCCACATGAAAATGTAAAAAAAAATAATAAAACAAATACAGAAAAAATATTAATACAAAAAGTATTAAGTAATTGCTCCGTTTGTAATAATCCAGCTAGTAATAACGTTCCCAATTTCTCTAATCTTTCATAATTTTAAAAGCATTCTTAGGTTTTTCTTAAGTTTTGACATTTTAAGTGCAATGCATAATAAATGAATCAATAAACAACATTAACCAATATATGAAAAGTATGTATTTGGAAAATAAATGAATTCGATTTGGTTATAAAGTCATTACGGTGCATTCTTTTCCACATTTATTTAAATGTTCTAATTATAATTCAATACAATTTTGTCGAAATGTTGTGAACGTATTGATTATTTTGGGAATGTTATTACATGTACTGTGTTGAGTTTGAACGTTCTAATTGCACCAGTCATATCCAGAACCAGAGGTGTGTGGTTCAGTGTGTGAGTGATGATGATTGACTGCTAGCTTTCCAATCTCCACTCTCGTACTGCTCACCCCTTCGGGCCATTTTCCATCTCTGAGCATCCCATTCACCCTCCCTGCATATCAATCACTCTAATGGGGGTGCACTCTAAAGCTCGCTACACTAAAAGTGGGTCAGCCTCCCCGCCTCTGGATGGGAACGAGAATGAGAGCGAAAGAAAAAGAGAATGGAGCACAAATAAATAAATAAATAGTAAATAGTAATCCCAAGAATAATAATTGGATTATGATGATGATGATGATGATGATTATTATTATTGCATATTAAAACGAAGAATTCACAATAAAACAATAATGAAAAACTGAAAAAGAATAATAATTAATTATAGAATATTAACATTCCTACTACTACTACTAATATTATTTTTATTAACAATGCAATTATTATTCTTATTATTACTATTGATTATTTATTTATTTGCGCTCCATTCTCTCTCTCGCTTTCGCTCTCATTCTCGTTCTCATCCAAAGATTATTTTTATTATTATTGTTGTCATTATGAAATTTTAAAAATAAACAATACAATAGCAATACAAAAATTCACAAAACATAATAATTGTAACAAAAAAACGAAAGGGTATATTTCGTTGTTTTTTTTTTGTGAGCAGTGTGTTATACTAAGAAGCAGGATGAAAAACAAGAAACTTTCATCAACTTTTTTGCTCAGACTTTTCACTTGTAAATGACTGATTATGATGAGCAGCTATTCAACTCATTAACGTTATAAACTTATCTTACGGCCCCTGAGCAGCAGAGTGTTTAACACGCAGCCTAAGATAAGATTCCAGAGTTAATAGACCAGAGCAGACCAAAAGCATAAACACCCCATAATGCATTGCACACACAGGCTGAGACCAAATGTAAAACTCACCTGCTCTTTAGCTTTTTGTGCTAACACGGCAAAAGTGGAGATCTTGCTGCAGAGACATTTGGTGTGGAGCGCCAGTGATTGTGTTTTACACCCCTCAGCATCCCAGTTCTCCTCTCCAGCCTCTCTAATGGTAGGGTGAACGGAACAGGCAGTGACATGGTGAGAGAAAGAGAAAGAGATTTAACGAGAGGGCTAATTACAACGTTCAGTAATCGATGAGCAGAAAAATCCGAGCTTCATTTGATCAGTTCAAATGTGTAAGGTGTGGAGCTGGCTTTGATTTTAGCTTTTATATAAATCCTGTTAAATGTTTAAGAAGCACGTTTGTTCACAGGAAGTAAAAGAAATAAAAGCTGAAATGAACAAATAAAGCAATTAAAAAGTGAGTTTTCTTTTCTTAAAGCCACAAACACACAACAGTCTTGTACTTAAGGCTGCAAAACAAACTAATTCAAGAAAATATATTAAAAGAAATCAAACTAGGCATTAGTATTTATAACCGGTCTGGCGGGATCTCCTTTTTTTCCCTACAAACACCAAACAAAAACTTTGGGGCATCACTTTCAATAGAAGTCGGGCCGTGTAGTGTTCCGCTACCTTAACGAGTTCATTCGTTTATTAATAATGCTTAATTACATCGAATATTATTTATAGAAACGCAGAGGTTCTGGATTTGGAGACGCACCATGAGAGGTACAGGTGTAACACCGGATCTTGTTCTGGCAGGAACCCAGCTCTATTTTCAGCACTGCACTGTTGCCTTGTCATTTATTTATTCTTATCTTTAAAAGTGTAGCCTAAGGAACCAGTGAAGCTCAAATTTTAACTAAGAGATCATGTATGTCGGGACAGCACGGGGGCTCGTGGGGTAACACTGCTGCCTCACAGCAGTGGCAGCTGTCCCGGGTTCGATCCCAGGGCGGGGCGGCCTGGGTGCTTTCTGTGTGGAGTCTGCATGTCCTTCTCGTGTCTGTGTGGGTTTACTCCGGGTACTCTGGTTTCCTCCCAAAGTCCAAAGGCATACGTGTTAGGTTAATTGGTGTTTCTAAAGTGGCCCTTAGTGTCTGACTGTGTACATGACTGAGTGTGTGTGCTACGACGGATTGGCGCCCCATCTAGGGTTGTTCCTGCCCTTGTGCCCAGAGTTGCCGTGTCGACTGACCCACGACCCCGTGTGGATTAAGCAGAAGATAATGAATAAATCAAGATCATGTATATCTTTTATTTCAATTCAAATTCGACACATTCATCATTTAGATTTATTGCATTATTCATTCGACTTCTTTCTTTCTTTCTTTTCTTTGACAAACCTTGTAGTTTGTGTTCAAGGACAATCTAAATGCTTTAGAAATAACAGTTGAATCATTTGACAGAATAATTTCAATAATAAGGAATGTATTATCCTATATTTATTAAGATTCTGAATCTGGGAAATTAAATAGTTATTTTGTGCACTATTTAAAATATGCGCGCCATTAATTAAACTGAATTCTTTCCCCGTCCCACTCACAGTTGATTCTTCGAGGTCGTTTTTAGGAATGAAAAAAGAAGGGCTGAAGACGCACGAACAAACATTTCTGAGTAAACAACGTAAAATTGTTTGAGTAAAATTTCACACCGCCCATGTTTTTTTGGACACTGTCACCAGTACACGGCTGTGAAAGAAAATAGCTGGGTTTTTGGGAGGCATACTTGCTAGGGTGTGTTTACAATGAACCAGTAATAACAATAAAAACAAATGAAAAGAATTCCCAGATGGGCAAGATCTAAAACAGCTCCCTTATCTGCACAGATACTTGTGATGTAACATCTAAACATACTCTTGATAAACTGAGAGCAAATGAACTGTGGTCACAATAGTTATATTTTCCATTTCTTTTATTTCATTCCATTTCTTATATCTTTCATGACCTCATCTCATTTCGGGTTCGTCTTATTTGCCAGCTGCGTTCCTCCTCGTTCAAGTCCTTCTTCTCCATCTCCTTCAAGTTATAAGAGCCAGCCTGAATTTCGTTCTGTTTTATTTTAATCAAACCATCTATCCCAAAGTTTGATGTTTGCATTTTTTATATACAGTCCATGCTTTTTAATTAACAGTCTAATTCTCGGTCTAATTCGCCTCGCCGGGTGTGCACATATACCCACTCGTACTGGCACTGGCATGGGACGGACTACACTTATCAAAAGGACATGTGTCTATTAATACTAATTTGCTCATTAATTACAGTTTATGCATGATGGAAGAGTATGGAGAACGTGTTTCGTAAGGGTGAGGATCACAGAGCTGAATTAATCACCACTGGAGATCTGTCAGAACATTGTGCTCTGATTTAGTAACAGAGATCCTGTTGTTCAGCTTCAGTAGGAGGAGCTAGTGAAGCTAGTGTAAACCAAACACGCCTAGGAGGAGACCCACATTTCTCCAAAGGACTCCATGGTCCTCTTTAGATGCCACCTTTATGCCGAATAACTGTGAGTGCCAGAAGAAACTGCTCATTTAATCATGTAGGCTACTGGTGTTGAAAAATCTTCACTAGAACTTTGTCCAGAGTCCGCTTCCATCGTCTGATAAGTCCGAGCTTGGCACCTTGATGACATGCCACCATGATAACCATGGTTCAAATCCAAGTGCTGCCTTCCATTCAGGCCGAACATTATCCAGTCATGATAAACAGATGGAAGGCCAGTTGAGGGATCGTCCCCCCAGCCTTGTGACAATCAGGGATCCCATTACACCCCCCATGTTTTCCTCAAAGAAAATGGGGTTATAATGTTTTAACATTTTTGCCAACAAACCCATAATAATGCCACTGGCGTAACAGGTGAGTGGTTATACCACAAACGTTCACTGTTAAGTTGTCTCTGTAAGGTAGTGGTTAGCACATACGCTTACCAAGTGACGCAACTCAGGTTCAAACCCAGGCTGCAACAAGTCAAGATTTTGTGGGACTGCGGTAGCCTAGCGGTTAATGTACCGATGGTCCAGGGTTCAAATCCCACCTTTGATAAACTGTCACAATTTGGTCCTTAAGCAAGGCCCTTGACGTGTGAGACTGTATAAGTTGTAAGTTGCTCTGGATAAGGGCATCTGATAAATGCCATAAATGTAATGTAAATATAAATGTTACTTTCTTGGGACTGTAGTGGCCTAGTGGTTAAGGTACTGGGCTATGGGCCAGAAGGTTCAGGGTTCAAATCCCACTTCTGCCAAGCTACCACAGTAGGGTCCCTGAGCAAGGCCCTCAACCCACCATTGCTTGGATTGTAAAACTGTATTGTAATTGTAATTTAGTTTTAAGTCGCTCTGGATAAGGGCATCTGCTAAATGTCATAAATGTACATAAATGTAAGTACGTTGCAGGATTTGGGATATAGTGGCCATGACCATGGCATCATGAACCATGAAGTACCAGGAGATTTGAAATCAAAATAAGGAGTAAAAACATTTCAGGAGGACAAAAGAGGTCCAAGAAGCGCATAATGAAATATTTGAGATGGGAATTTGTAGAACACACTGAAGCGCACACACAGAACTTAGAGGGGCACCCCTTTGCTTGTACCCTCTACTTGCCAATCATTCATACGGGCACAAAAATTGTACTTAAAAAAAACGCTAGATAGTCTAGATAGACACTTTCAATAAATAATTTAATGATTTTAACTACCTCTGACTGCCTACTTTGGAAAGATGCTGGGGCATTATGGGAAATGTAGTGCCTGTATAAAATGTCCTTGTACAGTAGTTCTAAATTGGATTTATTATTAATTTATTCAAAGCATTCTGGGATTCGTGTGAAACCAGCGGGGGGAAAGAGGCGAGTGCAGAACACAATGCATCGAGCTGATTTAGGGTTTTTTTCCTTCTTTTCAGTCCCACAGAGACGCCTTTTAGAGAGAACAAGAAAGGGTACGACATTGTGTCTTGTTTAGTGTACTACAGTTTCACTTTACATAGCTGCTGATGGGACAGATGGGCCGATAGCTCTGCTCTTTCTTACGATAGTATGTGATGGGTCAGCACTTCCACACATACCGTCAATTCTTTCTGGAAGTAAATGCAGTCCATAAAGTCAATAGCGTTCCTCTGACAGAATATGTTTCAGGTCACCTGCTACGCAAATTAATCACCGAAGCATACGGAAATAAGGAGAGCTAATGAAGAAAAAACAAAACAAAAAAAAAACAAACTTTCAAACATACGCTCGCAAATACACCCACACATGCACACAAATGCCAAGAAATGCCAAGGCAGTCATTTTTCACACTTGCGTATGCAAGGCCAACTCCGATATTCAATTAGGCCATGCTGTGATAGGCATAATGAGGCGGCACAGCGCCTGGCCCTGTCCTTTACTGCTGTGTCCTTGGCACAAAGAGCCACTGCAATTAAATGACCAGATTAGTGTCAGCGGGCACACGACTTTAAAGGCTCGCGTTTGTTTTGGTTCCATTTGTTCCATTTGAATCCGTCCGATGGGCGACGGTCGGATTAGTCTCTAGATTAATCGACTTATAAATCTCTTTCCTTTAAGAAATCAAAGCCGTTACTGTTAAATTCATATGAATATTAAAATAAATCAAAGCTTTTACTGTAACATTCATACAAATATTACAAGAAATAAAAGGTTTTACAGTAATATTTATATTAATATTAAAATAAGTCAAATCTTTTACTGTAAAATTCATATGAATACTAAAATAAGTAAAAGGTTTTACAGTAATATTTATATTAATATTCAAATAAGTCAAATCTTTGACTGTAAAATTCTTATGAATATTAAAATAAATCAAATCTTTTACTGTAGTATTCATAAAGATATTATAAGAAATAAAAGGTTTTACAGTAATATTTATATTAATATTAAAAATAAGTCAAAGCTTTTACTTTTACATTCATAACAATATTAAAATAAGTCAAAGCTTTTTACTGTCATATTCATAAAAATATTAAAATAAATAAAAACGCTGACTCTAATATTCATAAAAAATAATTTAAAAAAAAAACAAAGCTTAAATCGGAAAGTAAATTAAATTAACAATTCTTTAAAGTCAAATTTATCAAAAGTCTTATGTATTCATCAAAATATTTCTTGCAATGGTCATAAAATACTTTAAAATAATCAAAGCTGTGATATAATAATTATAAAACACAGTAATTAAAATGAGCTTGCATGTATGCAAAATTCCAAAGTAAATAATTTATGTAATAGAAAATACTACAAACGAACCAAAGATTTAATGTGATAGTAAAATACTACAAAATAAGCCAAGGCATATTTGTGTCATATTTATTAAGTAATTTTTCATTTACAAATAATGTTGTATTACAATACATAAAATATACAGTAATTCATATCTGCAGACTACTTAAATGCTCCACTGTTTAATAATCTGAGAGAGATTTTTCAGAAAACAATTTTGCCTAAAGTATGTGCTCCTGTAACATTACACCAGTAAATGCTTGATAAACACCAAACTCAGCTTAAATCTCAGAGATTTTTTAAACGATCCACATCATGATCTAAAACTGAAAATCTGTCATTTGGAATTGAAGTTAAGAGCTCATGGAGACAGAATTACTGCCAGCATGATGTCATGATGTCTATCATTTGTTTATGAAGGTCACTTGAATTTACGCTCTTGTTAGCTAAGCCTGTGGTTTTCAGAAGTCTGCGATGATGCCTGAGGACTATCATTTTCTTGTCGTTGTGTTGCACTAGAAATAATGCTAACACACGCTAAAATGCTAGTTTCAATGACAGCGCAATCGGCAACGAAGTCACGAGTTTGTGGCGCACGGCTAAACTCGAAGCTGATGCTGATTGGTCAGTTTGTACTATAAGAAACCCTGTACACGTTGGAATTACGCCAGAAACGCCTAAACGCCAGAAATCGCATCGTAATAAACAGACCGTGTGGATCGTCGCCAGTCTCTATGATGCACACTGTGACCCTGTTCAATTTTATCATACTAATCAGGGGTCGAACAGTGTCAGCACTGTCAGCCTCCCAGCACCAAAAATCCCCGGTTCGATCCCATCCTCGAACTTCCTGTGTCAATGTGGGTTTACTTACTCCAGTTTCCCCATTCCAAAGCACTGTGTTGGGTCAATCGGTGTCTCTTAGTTAACCCTGCATGAATGCGTCTGAACGATGTCGTGAATAGGCGTCGGCTCCGACGCGACATTTAATAACAAAACAATATATTATGCATATTATAATACTATTTCTATCACTTTGTCATTCTAATTTCTAAAAAAAAAGATTTGTCCTGCATCTTCTTTTCCCACACTCAATCTCACATACGTTTTAGGATTACTTCTTGCCCTGAAAAGTCCAAGAAGCAGAGCAGATTCTTAAATTAGGATTAATGTCCGGGAAGCTTCTCAGACGGAAACAAATCTACGGAACAAGCAAAAAAGGAAAAAAAAAAAAACTCGAGACAGAAACCTAGCATGTTGTGCTTTAAACAAGGACTAGGAAGCGAAGCAGATTAGCCAGTGACAAGGCCGTTCGTTTTCCAAACAAATAACATGACTGCACGAATGCAAACATGTAATGCATCATTCTCATAGATTATCCTGCCAAGTGATTCCCCGACGTGGTATAGCCGAGCTTCTAATGCTCATTCCTCTCATGGCTGCACCGTTCGGACAGGGCTAATCTCGCAGCAAGGGAGCAGGAGCCATCTATCATACAGTAGCACGGGTTAATACAGATGCCAATGCCAGGCATCCTGAGGGAATGTTGTTAAGATGAACAGTGGATTGTGAAATGCTGGATGGCTCTCGGGGGACAGCTGAAACACTGTGTGTTTACTATCTGCCGTATGTTAGCAGAGACATTCTTACTCACTGGCTGTCTGACTCTGCTGACTTCCCACCTGTTTTCACCACATTTCTTTTCAATCAAATGTTCGATCAAATCCCACCTCTGGTACTGTCCCCGCATTTGCTACGATTAGCTAGCAACTCTTACGGACCTTACATTCTCTAGCACTTTGCTGCTCTTCCTTGTTAGTGCTCCGGAGCCTAGTCCAGAACTGATAGGGTGTAAATAAACGAGCCCTGGACGTGCCACCGGTCTAATGAAGGTTGCTTAGAGATTGCTACCACAGTGCCTAAAAATGATTCCCTTACACGGTCAACCCTCCATCAAGCAACTGTGCCTGCATGATGCCCTGTAACACGACAGTGCCTAAGCAAGTTCACAGCATGTGGAGAATTCCAAAAGGTTACCTGTATAATATTATATCATAATAATGCCTATATGAGATCGCTATGACAAGGTGGACCTAAACAATTAGATAGTGAGCTAAGCTGTGGTTGATTTGGGGCATAGATTGCCAGCTGGAGTTACGGCTTGGGTCTTTGTTCTTTTCTGGACAAATAGACAGGTCCTTCCGGGGGTAAGCCCGAAGCCTCAGGCATAAAGTGAACACAATGCCTGGGATTTTCCTATTTCTGAACCCTTGCCTATGCTTCCCACTGGGGCTTCACAGTGGAAGTGTTGGATGGCACTGATGGCATGCCCTCCACACGCGAAATCGGGGATTTGTATTGCCTATCAATGTCAAAGCTCTTTACCAATAATTCTTTTCTAGTTTAAATCAAATACTATATGCAGACGTCTGGTATTTTCCTCCCTCCTGCCAGTGGTTTAGGTTTGAGTCTCAGCCGAGCCTGCTGGCCAGGTCAGACATAAGCAGACATAACTGGTGAGGTCTGAGTTAGGGGAGGCTCACATCAGCTCACATCCACCAGAAGAGCAAAAGCAGAACCTCCTGCTGCTGTGTGTCATCGTCATCAACATCATCGTCATCACGGTTAGTGACACTAAAACAGATTCCTGGTGATCACAAAGCTCCACCCCGTCTCAAACACACACACACACACACACACACACACACACACACACACACACACACACACACTGCCCTCAGCGGGCAGGAGGAAGAATGTTATATCCACATGCAACACCGACACTGCAGATTATCCTCCAGGTTCTAATCAATAAAGACAAATATAAAAAAATAATCAGAAATCTTAACATTATCGAGGAGCTAGATTCCCACTTATTTATAACTTCTTTGGTAGCATGATTGATCAGCCATGCAGTCCAACCCTGTTTTGTACAATTCTTTTTTGATATAGAAAAAAACAGAGCGCTGGCCATCCACTACAGAGAATAATGTGTCTTAATGACAAACAATTAGTTTTTTACTCTATTGTGAATTCTACAAACTCAAGTAGACCTCTGTAAGTAATTCAAAAAACAGTCTTGGGTGCTCGGTCCTAGGTGTGGTCATGACGAGATGGTGTAGAAGGGCTGGTCTGAGCATTTCAGAACTGCTGATCTGCTAGGGTTTTCACACACAGCGCCATCTCTAGGGTTTACACAGAATGGTGTGAAAAAGTGAACATATCCAGATCTGTGGGAGAAAATGCCACGTTGATGCCAGAGGTCAAAGGAAAATGCAGACTGGTTCAAAATGATAGAAAGGCAACAGTAAATCGAAAACCTTGTTAAACCTTGAAGCAGATGGGCTAGAGCAGCAGCACACCACACCGGGTGCCTGCACAATAATGTTATACCTACTTACAGCTAAATCAACACCTTAAGCTCAGAGATCTAAATCAAGTCTTTTATCCCCTTTGGGTTTTCAGTTCATAGTTTCAGTTGAAACAAGCAGCTCAAGGGTCCTGGCAGGTATACAAATACCTGCTCTCACACTCACACACATACACATACACACATACACACGTGTGACACGTCCCTAGTGGTATGACCTCACTTAGCTGCTTAGCACTCCTGTTCGGTCAAAAAACTGGCACCAGTGACAAGGTCGATGCATCACCTTCTCGGGGAGGAAACGAGGGCCAAGAAGTGGACGTGAAGAGCGTGTACATGTGAGCACATGCTAACCCGCATGCTGTGATGAATTAGGGGCTGCGGTGGGGATATGGGTTATCACCTCCTGTGGGCTGTGTGTGAAACGGATTGGTGAATCGATGAAGAGAGAGAGAGAGAGAGAGAGAGAGAGAGAGAGAGAGAGCTATATGACACTCTGAAATGTTGCTGAATGAAATGTATGAAAAAACGAAATAAGAACAGAATAAGAAGAAATACAAATGTCAACACATACATTCATGATAATAATTATTAGTAATTTGTGTTTAATTATGAAATAATAATAAGAACAAAATAATGAATCATATTTAATTTAAATACATTTAGCTTTCTACATATGTGATGACACCAAAAAGTTATATATAAAAATATATATTATATATATATATAAATATATATAAAAATATATATATATATATATACACAAATATAATATATGATTAACAAAAGAATAATAATAATAACATCTGATCTAAGTATATATAACTCAAATTTATGTGATAAATACAAACTGCAACAGCAATAACAATAACAAGAAATATTAATAATAAGTATCTAATATTTTAATCTTACATTTTGAATAGATATATATACTGCTCAAATAAAGGGAACACGGAGTTACATTGTGCTGTTTAAGTGTTCCTTTTTTTTAACAGTATATAACAATAATAAATATAATAATAATAATAATAACAATAATAAATATAATAATAATAATAATAATAATAATAATAATAATAATAATAACAATAATAATAATAATAATAATAATAATAATAATAATAATAATAATTATTGTTATTATTATAATTGTGCATTTTTAATCTTACTATATTTACCCATATATGTTTACAAAATAAATAAATAAATAAAATGTTGATATAATTCTAACAAAAAATAATCCTAATTTGATGGTGCTGTATGTCAGGGTTCGAGACCCTTCGGAAAGACTTTAACTGAAGCAAATGTATGTGCATGTGACAAGGTTTTATAAAACAGCCGGGAAATACAAACCACAACACAAAGGATAAAACCTGGCTAAAGTGATGGAGGGAAAACGCAGAGGACAATAAAGAACATAGACTAGAAACAAGGTTCCCTTTTCTGGATTATTATTCATGTGACGCTATTACACCAGGACATCAGCATTACAGTACCAGCAGCCGGGCTAAGAAAGGTTCTGAGTTCTGAGTAACTGTTTTGATGTGACTAGACTGTTGAGAGTTGCTACTGCAGCCTCCTGTTCCAGTACAGACAGGCTTTCTGTAGGCAGATGGTGCAGACATATGGGCATTTAAAACACTGAACTGTAAGCAATGTGGAAATAGCCTTCGCAGAGTGACAGCGCTACTGAATCAACAAGAGTAAAAGCTGATTTGTGTGCCAAGTCACAGCGTAAATCCCAAAAGGGTCCCCACGTGTGCATGCAGACATGTGCTAGTACGAAAACAAGGCAGTTAGCTCAGTGATGTGACTGATACACACAGCAGTACAAAATGCAGAGGTGATCAAAATCCAGCCAAGTGCAGCTAATGGACTCGGTTATTTATTTATTTATTTATTAATGCATTGATTTATGTATGCGTTTATACATTTATTTAGGTCTGCTGCCAATAAACGGGGATAGAGAGAGATATGGAAAAATGCTGTATAATATTTTAAATGGATTAGTCTTAATGGTTTAAATTTACCGGATCAATGGAAAAGCCAGCAGACAAACAAACAAAGCTGTTTTGTTTGTCATCCCATTAAACAATTATGCATGTGCCAGGCCTATTTTCATACTGTAACAGAGGTGGCACCCCTGTTTTAGCACAAACAGGCCAGAGTGTACACACCCTGAGACTGAACTGATGTTTGACAGAACCGTTGTGCAGTTATCTGTGGAAAATACAGCCCCAACCAAGAGGAGGAGAACCAAGATTCATGTCCACTCACCAGCGCGAGATGACCCAGTGTGAACTAGATGGATGGATAGATGAACTACTGGTTGGAGAAACAAACTGATGGCTATATGGTTGAATAGACACATAGACAAATGAACAGATGGCCAGATGACTAATGGATGGATGGTTGAATGGATGGTTAAATGGATGGACAAATGACGAATAGGTTGGATGGATAGGGAAATGGATGGATGAATGAATGAGTGGATGGATAATAAATTAATTGATGGGTAGGAAGATAGGTTGACTAAAGGTATGCTGAATTGATGGATAAATAGATTGGTTCATTGATGGATGGATGGATGGATGGATGGATGGACAGATGAATTGTTGGAATAATAGACAGATAAATAGATACTGAATGGATCAATGAGTGACTGGATGCACAGGTCAACAGACAGATCAAACATAGATTGAATGAATGGATGGAGATTATTGGATTCTCTAAGGAAATAAAGATTTCAGACAATTTGGTTCTTGAGTTTTTGTGCCCCATATTAGGCCTACAGTCACCTACGAGCTTCCCTTTTTATGAGCACTAGCTAAAATAATCAAAATAGATAGGTAGACAAATGGTTGGTTGAGTAGATGAATGGGTGGATATATAGATATTTTACTAAATGATGGACATATAGATTGACTGGTAATTGGAAGAATGGACGGATAGATAGTTGAGTAGATGGCTAAGTGATGGGTGAGTGATGGGCAGGCAGAACCAAAGGTAAATAGATCTGTGGATGAGTGGATGGATGAAACGAAACAATATACAAATAAACAGATGCACAGCTGGATGGATCAATTAGGGGTAAGAGAATAACTAGACAGACAGATCAAGTAAATGGTTGGAGTAAACATGGATGTAGTTTTAGATGGATGGAGTTTTTGGCCTAATATGGGGCACAAAAACTCAAATGGATGAATGGGTTTTCTAAGGTCATAAACATTCCAGTGGATTTAGTTTTAGAGTTTGTACCCAGGTTCATAAGGGCTCCTCAGAACCTTTTTATCATTTTTATTGGACCCTTGAGATCTCAGTAAAACAATGAAAATAGATTATTTGATGTTTTTTGAATGGATGAATGAATGAATGAATGAATGGATAGATACATAAACTAAATAATGGACATATACTGTAGATCTGAACTGGTGACTGGAGGCATGAATGGACGACGGATAGATGAGTGAAAGTTTGAATGGGTGAGTCATGGGTAGGCAGAAGCAAAGGTGATTGGGTGGGCCAGTGGATGAGCTGATGGATGAACGGAACAATAGACAGATAAATAAATAAATAGCTGGATGGATCAGAGAAAAAGATTTGAAAAAAGATCAAAAATAGATATGCAGGTAACTGGAAGAATATATGGATGGATTTCAGGAAAAGTTTATTTAGTTCTAGAGGTCGTGCCCCCAATTATACCCACAGTCACTGATGTTCCCAAGGGCTCCTCAAGACGTTCTTATCCTCTTTATAGGACAATATCATGCAGCAATCAAAGCAAACAGCAACAATCACTCATCGCAGCAATCAAAACAAACACTGCTGATCATGTTAAGGTAATTATGCGGTAGTTATGTGTCTCCTGTAAAGGTCGGGAACAGATCCGCTGTCTATAAGCAGCCACAGGGGTTTCAACGGAATAGAGACTCGTGCACACATGACCTGCCATACATCTTGTGCAGCTCAATACGTGCTAACGCACCACTGAATCTGGGAGAAATGAGATATAATTACGCCGTCTTTTTCCTCTTTTACATCTGTGGGCGTTCACACATCCTCCTCTCGCTTCTCACATGAGCAATCTGACTGGTCAAGGCACGGGTCAACAATGCTCCTCAATTATACACCTCAAAAGTTTCCACAAATCACTTAAATACACTCAAACCTCCATTAGGTCCTTTATGGCCAATTACCGGAAAGGCTGGAGAGAATGTTGTAACATGACAGGGGAACATGGCAGCTCCTATTATCGACGTGACACCTCGCGCCCTTCACTCACCGGTGCTAGCAACGCGTCCGCTCCACGGTGTAAAAATGAGTGGAAACCTGTGTGATTTAATGACCTATTAGTTTCCTCATACGGTCAGTTGCTCAATGCGGTGTTCACACCAACGCAGCAAAGCTGCTGGCAGTCAGACTGGTAAGATGAATAAAGCTTTCGAATTTATCACAACCTCTTTCCGTGTTTTTCCAATGCACCCAGGAGTCCGGCCTCAGGTAAAGCGTGTTGACTGAAAAACGTGATGTGGCTTTAGTTCGTATCTCCTGATCACGGTGCCTCACTGCAAATAACAAACTGCCCTTTTCACGTGGTCCTGGAACAAACTTCTCACCAAAGTGGTGAGCATTTATATAGCACCGGGATCAGGAAATGGACGGATCAGGAGAAGTACAACAGCAACGATCAGAGAAATTCAGAGGAAAAGAAGTCATCAATCAGAGCAAAACAGCCAGAGGGACATCAACAGACAGAACATTACCCAAATTACACTCGGGTTCCATTAACTCGAAAGTCTTCAAAGACATCTAACTGTACCAAACCTCAGGTGACAAGCATAACTAAAATAGTCTAGACCCCAATAGGTGGAGGACGAACGAGTGGAGAGATAGAATAGCAGGATGAATGGAAGAGTAATACATAGAAAGTATATGTATATATGTATATATATATATAGTGTGACATTAGACATGGGGGTAAGAGATATGAAAGGGTGGATCAATGGAAGAGTGGATGGATGGTTGTATAAATGAATGGACGAGTGTCTTGGAGGAATAGTAAGTAAATTGATAGAACAGTAAGAAAGATAAAGGGCAGAGTGGGTGGATGAAACAGTGGATGGACACATCCACTGATGGACAGATGGAACTAAGGAAGGTGAACAGGCGTCTGGACGGATTAATGGATGGATGGATTAGAAAAATAGATGAAGGGAGGGATGGGAGGATGGATATGTGGATAGATAAAAGGCTAGATAAGAGTGCATGAATAGGTGAGTGGATAGATGGATGGATGAATGGATGGATGTA
>JAUZST010032641.1:0-55000 GCA_034779995.1 Parotocinclus haroldoi | reverse complement strand
TTAAAATAGGATTGGATCATTTCGATATTTTCAATGTAATTGCTTATTTTGAGGGTCATAGTGTTTTTCAGATGATATAAATGTTTTAAGTAGATATAAAAGAAGCTTTATAGAGAGCAGAACGGAATATAGTTTTCACCACTAGAGGCCACTGTTTCATAATTCATCGCTCACAGCTCAGGCTACAAATACAGAACTTAAATCCGATTGATTCCAAATCTTTAGGATCCTTGTTAGGATTTAGATTCAGAGCTTTTCAGACTCGTAAGAAAATGTGGATCAACAACTGATGATCTGTTTCCCGCAGCTGTTAATTATTAGACGATGAGAGAACAGTCTGTTGTTGTAGTGGACCTGTTGGATGTGGAAGTGTACGAGGTCATTGTGAGGTTAAAACACAGCTGGAGGGTCCAGATGAGCTCCATTAGCTCACCATTAGGATAACGTTTACATCCCTGGGGTTAAATCATGAGGAGCCATTAGAGCATCTTTGCTAATGAAAGCTAATTATGTTTAATTACCGGCTAGTTGAGGATCGTTCTGGTTCTTATGTTATGGGAAATAAGATCCAGCTCCTAACGGGGACGTTCTGTAACTTTAATACAAATCACTGTGTCGTTTGCTCTTGTTTTTTGTTTTGTTTTGTTTTTAGCTAAAATTAAGACTCAAGATATCAAACGTCAAAGTTTGTATTTAAAACATCAACATGCCGCTTCTGTAAGATCGACCAGTTATTATGAACGATAAGTTCAAATTCAGCATCGATATCGATAGCAAGAGAAATACGCCGTATTGGGCTAAAAGAACTACTGTTCCCATAATGCACTGCCCATTGTTAGCCGTACTTATTCCTTAAAACAGTGCCGCTGTGAGGGACTTCAATCTTCCTACTTAAATATTGTTTCACTAACTGTACTTTACTAGATTATTTATTTAGCTTAATCCTTTTAATTTGACTCACTACGTTAGAAAAAAAGCCCTCTAGGCTTCGTTACTGTAGCTTTTAATGAGCCGATTTATTTCTGTTTACTTTGCTTTTTGCTTTAGGCAGTTCTAGTCAAATAAACAAATGATTCAATTCTAAACCTTACAACTCTCTATTTTTTATTTTAATTTGAATCCTTAGTAAATTTTATTTCTGTACTAAATATAAGAGCTATGTTTAAAAAAAGAGATATTTTTTTAAGTCGTGTTGTGGGGTTTAAAGAAAGAAATGTATCAGAGACTTAGAAATGTTTTTTAAGGAAATTCTTTTTACTTGTTAAGTGCATTTAATAGCAGTAAAAATATTTTTGACGGGAGTTTTTTTTTAGTAACCGTACACAGAGCCACTGTAGGTTTTATTTTTTAACTTTATTAAATAAATCCATAGAGGGAGAAAGTTTTAATAAATGACCAACAGAACCGTGTCCTTAAAACAGGAGCAGTATGACAGGGGCAGCCAGGCGCCCCCTGCTGGACCCTTGATAGGGGATCAGTTCTCGGCATGAACTTTAGTTCTCGTTTAAGAAGGGTTCCTGGTCGTCAGGTCGCGTTCGGTACGATCTCCACGGGCACCACGACTCTGTTATCGATTACCCATGAGTCCTTGCGACTCTCGCTGCACCTGCTGGCCATGGTGAGATTGGAGGTGCTGTCTTTCCACCCGGGGCCGAGCAGCTTCCTGAAGACGCCTTTGGCCCGGTTCCTGAAGTGCTTCCCCACCACCACGTACAGGAACGGATTCACGGCGCTGTTGGCGTACGCCAGGTAGGTGGAGCACTGGACGCTGATGTCCAGGACGTGTCCGAAAAAGCATCCTCCCGGCGTCACCTGGAAGTAGTCCAGCGTGTCCAGGAAGCGGACCGCCTGGTACGGGGTCCAGCAAACGAGGAACACGGCCAGAACCGCCAGCACCAGCTGGGTGGCCCTTTTCTCGGTCCGTGTCCCAGAGGCGACCTTAAGGTTACTGTTTTTGAGGGCCTTTACCATGTGATGGGTGCAGAACCCGATGATGGGTAGCGGGATGGCGAAGCCCAGGACGTTACTGCTCAGATTTCTCTGGACCCTCCAGACGGGATGGGGGTAAATCAGGTAGCAGGCGTGGACGTCCAGCTCTGGGAAGTAACGTACGCCGCGGAAGAGCAGCGACGGAACGCTGAGCGAGAAACCCAACGTCCAGATCCCCAAACAGATCCGTTTAGCCCAGGACGCTCTCCTCAGGCGACTGCGGCTCAGGGGCCGGGCCAGGGCCAGGTAGCGATCGATGCTAACCAGGACCAGGAAGAGGATGCTGCAGAAGTAATTCATGGAGATGGCCGTGTTTATGAGCTTACACAGCAGCTGACCAAAGGTCCACTGGTAACCCCGAGCGAGGGTCACGGCCCAGAACGGGAGGCACAGGACCATCACCAGGTCGGCCAGCGCCAGGTTCCCCAAGTACACGTCTGCCACCGAGCAGGGCTTGACCTGCAGACAGAGCACGGTCAGGACCACGCCGTTCCCCACCAGACCCACGATGCTGATCAGAGACAGCCAGAGCGGCTGCAGGGACTCGAGCCAATCCCACGCCGCCGTGTAACTGCAGTTCTCCATCAGAGAGGTGGAGTTCAAATCCATCTCGAATCAAAAGGAAGCTGGGCTTAAACCCCGGATCAGTCTCTCTCTCTCTCTCTCTCTCTCCTAGAGAAGGTTTTAATCCAGAAAAAAACATAGATTAAAAAACAGAAACCAGTTTAGTTATGGATGCACCGAAAAGATCTGCAATCTAACCAGCAAACCCCCCCCCCCCACCTGTTTTATTTAGTGATGAAAGCCAGGAGTTTTAATCCAATAAGAGTTTTTTATCCTCTCTGTTGGGCTGAACGGGTTCTGATGGTGACTCAGGACTTTAGTGGAGTAATTTTGGAATTTTCCACCTCTGATTCACACCGGAACCTCCGATACCATCCGGCACTTTAACATGTTCTCCTCTGTCTAATCTAATCTAGGGATTTACGGTAAACGTTAAAACAACAAAGAACAAGATTTCTAAAAAGGAAACAGAAACCAAACTGCACAGAAAGAGGCATTAATATTTTTTAAAAAAATGTAAATTTTAAATAATTATAAAGATTGGTTTATTGCTTGTTTTATGGAAGATCAGGCTTATTAAATATTCGGCAGAAGTTTTGTTGATTTTATGGGGGCACAAAAAAGGACAAAGCGTCAGATAAAGTTAAACACCTTTTTTTTTCTTTTTTTTTTTAAAACACGCCCAGGTACGAGCGCTAACGACAGACGCTAACGACAGACGCTAACGACAGACGCTAACGATACAGTGTGAAAAACAAAACGTTTATTTCAAAAGAAACTTTCCTAGAAACAGCAAGCGAAGAGAGAAACAAAGAAAGAAATGGATTTATTTAAGGACGGCTCTGCTTTCTGTATAATTAAATGTAAAAGTTTAAAGGTTTAAAATCGATTCCCTGATCGATCGATTGATTGATTGTGTATTTGCGTTAGGGGACGTACCTGTGATGTCAGAGTTTGGGGTTTGAGCTGCTAATCCTCTGTAACGAAGAGAACCTTCTGCTCTTGGACGTCCCGCTGGATCTCTGAGGGAGGGACGGATGTTCAGGAGCTTTTATAGGGAAACATCTGGCTGTCGTCATGGAGACGGCTGGATCAGTTTTCCATGCTGTACGCCTGTGTGTCCTGAGCACGGCCTGGGTGTGAGTAATGCGCCTAATAATACTGCTGTTATTACTCAGCACTGTGAGTACCAATAAAAAAACCATCAATCTAATCCGATCATAATTAAAAAAGTACAAACGAAGCCGTTTGGCTAACTTCCTTTAATCACGTTTAAGTGTTAATGATCGAAAATGGAATAATTAAAATGATTTGACAGAAATTAGAATTAAATAATAACCTTAAAAACGTATTTATATAAAAGAGAGGAAACGACCTTTATATTTTTATGTGATTCACCAAGCAGGCGGCGTCAGTCCAGGCAGGGATGATCGCCACCACCTGGCCTCCCCTCCCTCAGACCTGCTAAGTTTTGACAGATGAACTGAGCGGGTTTAGACGGTAACGTTTGTTTTTGTTTTTTTGTTTTTCGATTGTTTAAGCGGCTGATTGGTCGAGCCTGAGGCCGGACGTACTGCGCTCTGATCAGACAGGAAATCTTCTCTATGACCCTAATCTCGTTAGGATCCCCCCACGAGGCTCCAAAAGTCCTCAATTATAGAATGAAAAGCTCTGAGCTCCCAGCCTAAACGAGTCGTTAAGAGCAGATAACGAGCTCGTCGTTCAGACTGTTTATTCCTCTTCTATTTCAGATTTTATTTCATTTGTGCCGGATCAATGTTTTTATTCTCAAATGATTCTAATAAATGCTAATCGTCACTTTTAATGCTTTGATTTATTCCTGCTCACAAATAAGATTTTAATTACGCTAATAGTGATTAGTGCACCCAATTAAAACATTTAATTACATGCAATGTCGAATAACAGTCATCGTTAATTCGTATAATAAAATAATTAAATAATAAATCCTCAGTCTAAACAGTTTTAATACCAGCAGAGAATAACGTTTAATAAATATTCAAATTAAGACGTTTTTATTAATACTAAACCATACTAGCGGTGAATTGTGTTTAATAAAGAGATTTAATAATAAGTGGTTTTTTCATCACATTTAATAAAACTACGAAATAATAAGTTATATTAAAATACAACAGTTTTAATCAATATTTAATAACCGGAGTAGTAAATAAAGTTTACTAAACTAACTGAGCAGTCAAATTAAATTACTTTTAATAAACATGTGTTTAATAGGCACTAAATATTAAATTAAATAGAATTTAATAAAGTTTCAAATAGAAATATGTAAAATAAACTGCTGACCGAAACTGGCTGAAATTCCAGTAAAATCTCTCCTAGTTTTTGTGAGCAGTTTATATAAAATATAATCGATATGACTTATTTATTTTAATAAAAGGTTTGAATATATATTTTCATAACGCATAAATGACTGTTGTACATATTATATGTGATTATATTATTAATTTGAACGACGAAACGGTGCCAAAAAACCAGAGAAAATCATATTTATATTATTATTATTATTATTATTTCCTAAGCACACATCGTTTAAAGGATTTATTTCTTATAAATAACACGGAGCTCTTTTTAAAGCGTTCTTTCCATGGTTTCATACCATTTCCAGATCTTCTCTCTGCTAGAGCTAAAAGAAAATAAAAGATTTTAAGGTTGATTGATTTTATTTGTGATTAAAACTGGTTAGGAAAAATCATTTCCTGTCTCTGAGAAAGTTTCCACAGGAATGTGGGGTAACGGCAGCAGAAAGTCACTCCTACACACTCTCAGGAATGTGTTTATCACACACACACACACACACACACACACACACACACACACACACACACACACACACACACACATACACACACAGACTCACAAAATCTCTAGCCTGTTGCTTAGTTACTGCCACCAGCATGTGCTGGAATCATATTGGAAATATTGGGTAGAAAGGTGAAGGGGCATTAAGGGAACTATGCGTTCGGTTTCAGAAGTAATGAAGTCATTGCTTACAGA
The DNA here is from genome assembly GCA_034779995.1 of Parotocinclus haroldoi. Lineage (NCBI taxonomy): Eukaryota > Metazoa > Chordata > Actinopteri > Siluriformes > Loricariidae > Parotocinclus > Parotocinclus haroldoi. Next base: position 49,417 of record JAUZST010032641.1, on the reverse strand, counting down.
TCTACCACTATTATTCACTTCACCAGCTACAGTTCCAGTGAGTGAATGTTTACTTCGTCATTTTTTGCTATTTCTTTAATTAAAGCAATGGTCCGGCATTCTTCAACCTAACCCTAATCTGTTACATCTCTACCATATATACGACTACCACTGACAATGAGTGTAGGGTGGAGAGTATACTCGTGAATGGCTACCACTATATCAGCAAAAGCAAAAGTGAAAGTAGCTAAAAAGGACTTTTGTTAAAACTTTAGGTAGTAGTGGTCTAATTGTGCTTTGGGCTTATTTTAGACATGCTGAAGATCAATAATCCAGGCAAGCAAATCAGAAAAGGCTAGCTATTTGTTCAGATATGTGGATGATACCTGGGTTAAAATGAAATCTCAGGAAGTACCACGTCAACCATGCGAATTCAGTAGACAAACACCTCAAGTTCACCAGTAAAGATATGGAAAATAACAGGTTAGCCTTTATAGACTATAAAATTGTGATTAGAGATGGGGGGAAATTGGGGGAATAGGGGAAAGCTGATGTATACCGTAAGCCAACACATATGGATCAGTATTTAAGGTTTAACTCTCATTCTTCATTGGAGCACAAACTAGGAGTCTTCAGGATTCTGTACCACTTAGTAGAAAGCCTCCCCACTGACACAGGAAAGGTGTGAAAGCAACGTGCTTATCCTTACTGCATTTTCATCAAAGCAAAGAAGGTGCCACTTAACAGTGCTCACTTAAATCACAGATGCTTTACCAGAAAGGCCAGGAACACAATTCTAGTTCACCAGTTAATCTGTCACCAGACAAGCCCTAACCAGCATATAAGGACTTGGGACAGGTATGGAATATGAAACTTGTATGGTCTTGCTAATTGACCAGCATACCAAAAAAATGAAACTTTGAAATTTGACAGTGGGACCATGAAGTGGCCAAATTACCACCAAAATCCATAGTAGAAATGTGAACTTTATGGTCAAACTGTGAAAGTTCACAATAAAACTGTCAATCAATTTACAGTTACTATGAGATTTAACCGTACATTTTTCCTGGGAGTATCCGAAACATATTCTATTGTTAGCTTTTTTTATTTTAAGCAGTGTCCAATAATATGACTGCTTGTTGCTTATACGCCCATTTGGAGCTGTGCCATCACTATCCTACCAGCATAAACTGAGTACAACAACAATACTATAAAATATACCGGGATCTGCACCTACAACACTGTACCGACTGCACTGGGACATCCCTAACTGCTAATTAAAAACATATGGATATGATGCTATATTATTTTGTTAATCGTATCCTGACCACATGCGGAATATAGTAGGTTGATTATTACAGACTTAATACACCTAAAAGACCTAAATGAAGCACAATATTCTTCATAGCTCTCATATTTTGCATGATGGTTCCTTGTTTCTTAGCATTTGAATAATAAAAAAGTAAAACGCTATACTTTCCTATATTACCTACAGATGGCTTTTCTCACTATAAACAAACTTGATATTTGCACAGCCAAATCCAGGTATACGAACTTACAGTATGTTATTTCCCACTATTTTAGAGGCATTTTAATCTCTCTTATCTGAGCTACTACCTGACTAGCTTGAAAATGAAAGCTGAGAAATCAAACTGTGCACAGAGCGAGGGTTTATCAGTCTATCTACGTCTATCAACCAAAACAGATGGAGTCACTGAATGGTATTTTGCCTCTACCTGTGACACTTCCTAACAGCAAATCCAAAGCGGCAACCATTGGGTCCTTGAGCAAGGTCCTCAACCCATAATTGCTTGGACTGTAAGTCGTGTAAATCAGTTTGGATAAGAGCGTCTGGTAAAATGACATAAATGTAATTGTACTGTGAAACAGCAGAGGAACTTTTACTATTGTATCACTATTTTTACAGCAACAAACATTTACTTGGAAGTTAGCTGAAGGGAGGGCATGACACACCACACGTTCTAACTTTAGGTTACTTGTAAGGGTCTCTGTCTGTAGATGATAGATACACACAAACACAAGTGAGTGAGAGAGAAAAGGGGAATGAAAGTGAGAGAGTACAAGCAAAAGCAGGCAGGGAGCCAGCACAAAAATTCTCTATAGCCACTGTTTTAAGCTACATCACTACAAGTCTAACAATTTTTGAAGACAGAAAAACGAGGTGGGATTTCCCATAAGATATAATAATGAATGGACGGATCCTGTTACACGTTTATTTATTATCTGCACCATTTCCACATTTCCAGTGTGACTGTGTGTGCTCTACGATGGAATGGCACCCCATCTAGGGTTGTTCCTGTCCTTACGGCCAGAGTTGCCAGCTGGGCACCGGCTGGCCCATGCCCCCCTGGATGGATGAAAGTTTAATTTGACTTCAGACTTGAATTCAGATCTAGGCCTGGACAAATTCTGATTCTGACTTGACTTGGACATAGACAGGTGGTACTGATGAAAGTAAAGTTCGTTTGCATGAGTTAAGCTGGCAGAATTTTTGAATCTATCTGCAGCTGGAACTGATGACACGCTGCGACACACTGGAGCTCTCTCAGATGGAAAGCTCGTACTCTTCCTTTTCTATTTGGCTTGGAGAACACGTTATTAGGTTCAGCACTTTGTTTCAATATTCATTATCCATTTGATCAGTTCAACTTACCATAGAGAAACATCTGTAAACAATCTGTAAAAAACAACAGTTATTTATTGTTTAATCATTTGCATACTGACTGCAGACCGAAGATTACTTATAATTGATACACTTTACTGATGCGGTGAGTGGAACTGATCAAATGTACAGTGTGTAGAAACAATGAGGTTTACCTAATAAAATGATGTGCAATACTGATTACCTTCTTCAACCATTTTTTTAGATTTCCATTATGCTTACTCTATTATACTTTAATCGTTTCAGTGGTTTCAGTCTCAGCAAATTTTAATTGTCAAAATGGTTATCTGGCTGTAATTACAGACATAAAGATTGCTATAGATATAGTGCACAGCTATTGGGTACAAAACACTTGGGGAATCATTTTAAAAAATCCCACAAATAAAATGTAGTACTAAAATAAGAAAACGGTGGGTAACTTAGTTTCATACGGCTATTTTGGGCTTCCACCATGTGTGTGACCGTGTGTTTGTTTTATCTCAGTATGGTGTCTGTGTTAATGGAGATTAGCTCTGAAGCCTGTGTATAACTGATGACAACATGTTTGAATATGATGACAGTGTATTTGCTTTTCGCCGCTCTGTTTTCTATATAGATTGCCCAAAACACAACTCCCAAGGGACTACAAAAGTTTGCCTGTTGCGTTTGCAATGATGAACATCCATACACAGACATACATGTAGAGCTTTGGGACTATATATGATTTAGGGTCACGCTAGGCTAACAGCCCATAACCCATGTTCGGTACGAGGGATTGTGAGGCAGCTAATCTTTGATCAGAGAGAGAATTTCTCTTCGCTCCCCACCCCCTCCCTTGGGACAGCACACACACACACACACACACACACACACACACACACACACACATACACACAGATTGGGTTCGTGTGGATGCCTGAGACCCTTGTTTTAACCTAGAGAGAAACTCATCTCTGCTCAAACTTTTTTATTGTGCTGTCTGACAGTGTGCATCTGCATACAGAATAGAGTGTGTTTGTGCTTCTATTAAAAAACAGCCCAAGGTATTGCTTTGGATCCTCCACACCCAGAATGAGACTGTGTTAATGAAAGCATCATATGGTGCTTCTTTCACTCTCGTTGTCTCTCTCACCGTATCTGTCGCCAGACAGTGGTAGCGATCCGTGCCGGCCTAAATTGGATGACAAATGTGTACTAGCTGTACTTTTTGTTGCTTGTTATGTGACTTCTAAAAGTTACTTGGAGTCCGTTACAGAAATGGAAGCACATCGGTCTGTGCCAGCTCTTACTGAATCCGTATTCTCTGTCACACACAGACACTCAAATAGACATATACGCACCATCACAAACACACACAGTCATGCTGTGACTCCCCTCTGTTCTGTTAGTTTGGGTTCTGTTGCTAATGCATCTTGCTCAAGCACATGGTGTGATCTCGCTCCAGCGCCACGGAGAAAGCCTCTGCGCACGAGAATGAAAAATCAGTGTTTAAAACCACCCCAGTGTCTTCCACTTGTGCAGTGTAAGTGAAGTTCCCAGGACAATAATTTAGCCACGTTTCACTCCCAGAAGCCTTAACCTTCAGGGGCTCTTTTGAAATGTAATGGTATAATAAAAGCATTAGGTTTTCATAGAAGCAAATTCGACAGTCTATGGAAAAGATACCTGGCAAAAATGTTAACTCATCAACCTTTGATGATGTTCACCCAGCTGTTTTACTAGCTGTTTTATCCTGACTTCAGGCAGGCCAGGCAATCCAGTACCCATACCATTTTCATGCCTTGTGTGCAGCATGTTGTTTTGCATTGTATTGTTGAAAAATGCATGGATGTCCCTGAAAAAATGAAATACGTTGATCTATAATCTATACGTAATATTCTGCATTCATTCTGCCATCATGGAAGCGTAAATGACTTTTTACAAGGGTAGTGACACAGTGCCATACCATGAGAGAGCCTGTCTTTTGGAATTTCTTCTAAAAAAAGATCCAGAATACTGATTTGTTTAACGACAATAAATGTTTCGACTGATTGAGTCAAATATGATTCAATCACATTCAGATCTGTACTGTTTACTGGTCATGTTATTTAATTGATAGGTTTTTCCTGACTTTAACACTCTTTACTCTGTGGCAAAATGCATTATCAGACCCAGAAAAAAGCAGATGACCATTTTTGTAAGAGTGGTATTCAATAAGCCAAAGCATGTGTATATGACATTTTATGTACTTCAAATGTCAGCGTTTTTTCAGCTGGACAAATAGAAATTATTTTTTTCTGTGTTGTGCCGTATGCTGTAGAAAATGCCAGCAAGTTTTGTTGCCCGGAGTAAAGTGCACACAGTCGTGTCCCTTCATTCTGTGCTCCAGTGAAAGATAAATAAATAAAATATTTTGGATAGAAAAATTCGATGGCAGAACAAAAAATATCTCGCATGCAAGGTCGTGTTTTGGTGGAATGTGATTTTATATTATAGGGACATGAATTCAAGCTGTTAGTTCTGATTGACATATTCTATTTCTGTGCGACTCAAGTGGCACCACTGCTCACAAAAATTAAATTAAAGGGAAATTTCTCCAAATTTTTGCGAGCGGTGTATTATGTGCTTATGAATTCTACAGCGGGTTTAAGTCTGAAATATGATCGTACCATCTGTAACAACAGCTTATGCGATAGCATCCCACACTTTTGTTTAATCCGTAGCATACATATTTTGTAATTTACACGTAAAGGTTTGTTTACAGTTCATTTCTAATTTCTAGCTTGTTATTGGGATGGTTTTAAGCTGATCAACAGGGAACAGAAAACGTATTTTCTGTACAGGTACAGTGAGTACGGAAAGTTTACAGACCCCTTTAAATTTATTACTCTTTGTTTCATTGCAGCCATTTGCTTAAATCAAAAAAGTTTTTATTCCTCATTAATGTACACTCAGCATCCCATCTTGACAGAAAAAACAGACGTAAAAATGTTTTAAAATTTATTTAAAAAGAAAACCTGAACTATCACATAAGTATTCAGACGCTTTTCTCCGTATTTAGTAGAACCTCCCTTTTGAGTTAGTACAGCAATGAGTCTTCTTGGGAATGATGCAACAGGTTTTTCACACCTTGATCTGGGGATTATTTGCCATTCTTCCTTGCAGATCCTCTCCAGTTCTGTCAGGTTGGATGGTGAATGTTGGTAGACAGCCCTTTTCAGGTCTCTCCAGAGATGCTCAATTGGGTTTATGTCTGTACTCCGCCACATTCATCTTCAGTTGCAACCAGTCATCCTGTCCCTGCAGCTGAAAAACTCTCCCATAGCATGATGCTGCCACCACCATGTTTCACTTTTGGGATTGTATAGGGCAGGTGATGAGCAGTGCCTGGTTTTCTCCACACATCCCTCTTGGCAATTTATACCAAAAATTAAAAATTTTCATGTGTTTTTGGCAAACTCTAATATATACTTTCATATGCGGAGAGGTTTCCGTCGGGCCACTCTGCCATAAAGCCCTGACTGGTGGAGGGCTGCAGTGATAGTTGACTTTGTGGAACTTTCTCCCATCTTCCTGCTACATCTCTGGAGCTCAGCCACAGTGATGTTTGGGTTCTTCTTTATCTATTTCACCAAGGCTTTTCTCCCACGATTGCTCAGTTTGGCTGGACAGCCAGGTCTAAGAAGAGTTCTAGTTGTTCCAAACTTAAATTTAAGGATTATCAAAGCCACTGTGCTCTTAGGAACCTTGAGTGCTGCAGAATGTTTTTGTAACATTGGCCAGATATGGCTGCAATGAAACAAATTTACACAACGAGGAGTGTAAATACCCCTTTAATAGTGTGAAGTAACTAATTTAGCTGTCACATGCTCACTGGCTTGGTAGCTCAGGTCTGGACTAGAGACTGTTCTAACTTTCCTGATATGATCAGAGACTTTTTTTTACTACTTTTTGTAAGAAGCAGTAAATGCCATGAGTAAGTCTATGTGAAAGTATATGACCTCATCGTCTGTTAGTGTTTCCTAACAGCACTGGTAATGTTTTTATCCATCTATATTATTTTCACAGTTGATTTTCATATTTTACCAGACATTTTTGCTGTACTGCTTATGACTGCAGCAAGTCTCTAACCTCCTAAACTGGGTGATCAAAAAAAAAGTAAGATATCACCCAGTCCACAGAGTCTGACCTTCCATCCCAACAATAAAGGTGGCATATGATATAATTTATTACCAAAGCTACTCCAATGTAGTTTCAAACTATCAAATAATGAAGTATATATCATTTAATCCTCAACAAATTATTACTGAAATGCTGAATTATGCAGATTAACAATAACCTTTCCAGGAAAAGTGTTAAAAAACATTGACTGTACACATCCAGAAGACTTAGGTTAGGATATCCCTTTAAAATATCCATTTACACTACAAACTATTCATTTTTATTACATGTATTTCTTTACAGGAATAATACTTTTCATTAAGCATATAATTACACATAGAGAATGAGAACAGAGTAAACAATTGTGGGTCTTGGGACTGGAACAGTGGATCAGCATATACTCTAGAAGACGTCAGTCTAATTAAAATGGGTACCTGCTATTAACATGACAATGACACTAATAATGCTGAAGCAATAAAAATGGTTCCAGTCAGGTTATTATTAAGCAGTCTGGGGTGAAAATGGAAATATCACATTACTAGCATTTTAGCCTGTCTCCACTGGCTTCCTGGTGTTTAGGACCTGATTTTATTACTGGCTTCTAAAGAACTCAATAATCCTGCACTGTCTTTATATAGTAAAGCTTTTAGAGCCATATTCCTATAATTGGTCTCTTGGAGAAAGGTTTCAACTATTCAAAACAAATTTCAACACTGAATGGTATCATGTTTTTCAGGATAAGGCTATTATATGAGGATAATGCTTAAATGTTTTTTTGAGTAGATTAAAGTTTTCAGAATATTTATTCATGAAAACTATATTTCTTGTGCACAATCCTCATCATAACCAACATTACTGTTGAGCAAGCACAACCGTGGTCCCAGCCCTTTGTGATCTGGAGGAAACTGTGAAATGGGGAAGGTAGAAACCTCTGGAAGGACACAGAGACAGATGAACAGACTGGGATGGGACACTAAGACTGGGATAATGATGTTGGGGAGTTGGCCAGTCGAGCAGCAGATGGAACCAAATTTAACCCATGATGCAAGACTTAGGGTTGAGTCTAGAACCATCTATACTGCTCACACAAATGAGAACATTTTTTGTGAGCAATATATTTTTCTATGTATGTAGATTCAAGACATGCAAAAAGCTTCTCATTTGGCAAAGAGCTTTTCCAGGTCTAGGGGGTTGCGTCTGTGGTAGTGCAAGCAGACCAGCGAGCTTCAACATAACAGAAGATTTAATTTATACTTATTTTCTTTACATCTACACATTTCAATTTATTTAGTTGTTTGCAAAGCTTAAAATGTTTCGACTTAAAATTAGATGGCAGACTATGTGCCAAATAAATTATTTAGAGTTTGTGGAGGAAGAAAGCATTTGAATTCTCCTAATTACAAATGTAGGACCCAGCAGTGTGCAACGTTTGACTAGAACCAGGTTCTCCAGGCAATTAAGGTGAGTTTGGAGTGCAAAGAAAGGTATACAAAAATATCCCAATCCCCATTGTTCAGTATGATCGATGATCTGTGATGTGGGGTTTTTTTCGGCGCTGAGAACCTTGTTGACTTGAAACATGGCCTTATAGACTCCATTATCGGAAGATTTTACACTGTTCACAAGAAATAGGGTATATTTCATTGGGGAATAAATAAAATATCCCTATTGAAATATATTATAAATAATCTTTTTAAAAGTAAGGTGTGAATGTGCCTGTCAGTATGTGTATGTACACCCATGTGCTCACACACATATACAGATATATACGTGTACGTGTACCATCATTTTATTATAGCCAGTCATCAGTTCCTTCCTGCCTCTCCTGCATAGAATTAAAGAGCCTAGTGTCTCTGGGAACAAATGATTTTCTTTTGTATATTAGTAGTTCATCTTTAAATGAAGATCTGGCTAAAGTTGCCAAGATGCTATAACTTCGTATTTCAGCAGGATGCCTCTAAAATCAGACAGAAATGGATCAATGACAACAACATCCAACTTGGCCTTACTAGACCCCTGACATAAATGTTATGCTACATCATATTTATCCATCTTTGCCAAGGATGTAGGCTATCTGTATCTGCTCCATGCTGACATAAAATGAGAGTAATCTAAGTCCTATTTAGTACACACGAGATATTATATAGTACATACTATAATATTGCATACTAGGGGTGTGCATTAATGATTGTCTTAGTATATTTTAGTAGTTATATTATTATCGTCTTTGAGAATATCTCAGTTCAGTGGATTCCTCCCTGTAGTCCCCCATAGTATCTAAGAACCCCCCCAAGCCTACACATACAGAAAAATAACATAAATAATAGCTTTATTCCTTTTCTCTTGGATTCCATTTATAGTTTTCCTGCCCTTTTTCAAATTTTTCAAGACAGCTAAACACGGACCTAAACATCAAACATTATATACATTTTTCCACCCAGTTAGTGTGTTATTTTGATTTGATCCAACAAATACAAATCATATTTGGACAAACTCTGAGTGTACAAAGCCTAGTGTACCCCTTCCAGGTTGGGAACAATGGTCTCAATTGTTGTTTTAACTATGTGTGAGGTGTCATTGTTGAGTATGTCATTCACTATGGAAAAAAAACAGTCAAAAACTAAAAGTTCATGGCTTAAGTTAAAATGAGTGAACAAACTGTGCCAGAAAACAAAATCCAGACCACCAGTCTTTCAGTCTCACCTGTAAATGTAATTTCTAGATGTGGCCTATTATGGTTTGGCTTTGAAACTGCAGATGCTGCTCAGGTAAAATGTGCTGGAAATCGGTTGCCGTTGAAAAAGGCAACTTATACTTCATCTGCTAACTAACCACCATGTTAAATAAGGAGGAGGTTAGGATTGAGACCTTCACTGATGACATGTACTGTCAAGTGCTGTTAAGATTTTTGTCATTAATTTGCGACAATTCATGTCCTGTTAACCACAGCAAACCTGTCCATTTACACAAAGTATTTACACAAGTACAAAAAGTACTGTCTAATTATCGTTATCGATATTGTCCCCGAAAATTCTGAGATATTATTTTTTCTCAATAACCTAAACTCTCAGAACATACAACAGATTAGTAGTTCATAGTCTAATAGTTAATACCCATTTTTGTAACTATGTAAGAGGGTGTGTATTGTCAAAAGTGCCAGGGCAATGCCCATCTAGTTGCTAAGGGACATCTTCACTTACATTGTGTTGCTAGGCTGCCAATTCCCCCAGCTAGGTGGAAACATCTCCGTGCATCTCTCTCTCTCTCTCTCTCTCTCTCTCTCTCTCTCTCTCTCTCTTTCTCCCCAGCCCTCCTATTTTTCCGGCGAAAATAACTTAACTAACCATCTGTCGCCATGCAAACAGGTCGTCTGTTGCTAAGGAACAAGTCGGAGACCCATCGTTGCATGGCTATATGCAGGCTATTTGCACACTGTATTTATAGGTTAGACAATTAAATGCATACAACGTGCATCATGAAAAAAGTTTCAGAGATTAAGAGTGTATTTCAAAGTAAAATAAGCAATGAGTGCATTTTGCTTCAGACAGAAGAGAGAAAAGTAATGAAGACAGACCTTCACTGCCACTCTAAAGACGGACTAGAGACGATCTTGTTCATATCCGTCTTCATCCCTATTAGTTCTTTTAACTATTTGTAATAAACTCCTAATATATGTCCTCACACTCATAATTGTGATCGAGGGTTTCCCAATCGTTATGAATATGCATAATTAACAAGGCTACTGTTCACAGTAATGCTACTCAGTTTGTTCAGGGATTAGGGTTTAATGTCAGATGACGTGTCAGTCAGTTTTCGAACAATTAACTGGAGCGCTGCATCAATAATTTACCCATGCACACACAAACAGTACACAGTAATAACAAGCTTGCGTTGCCCTGTGTGTAAGTGTGTGTGCCTGAGCTATTGTGTAGGAAGTGATAAGTATACTGTAGTGTCAGTGTCTGAAAAACATAGGATGCATAACCGCATTATGGCAGGCGCTCTGTAACTGAATTGTTCTACTCGCAAAGCTATTTTTAGATTTGCATAATTGTTTGCAGTTTCATGATTTGTTGATTTTGTGTTTAAAAATCATGATGGTGGTCCCCATTTTACCACTGGGATACAAATCCATTGTAAGAGGAATGTATCGAGAACCGAAGGGTTTAATATATTCTATATACTGAATATCATTGGGTGGTCTACCTTAAACATGCTGAAAACGCTCATAACCTATAGTTGAGCAAAATCATTAACACAAGTTTTTAATGCAGTATTTTGAAACCAGACCCAGGCATTTAGGTATTAAATTTAGTTAGTTAAATATCCTTAAGTATCCAGTTGATACCTGAGAAATAAGGTTAATCCATTTGTATTGCTTGCACCAAATTCTGACTCTCACATCATCATGGTGCAACTGGAATCTGAAGTCATCTGATCAGGGCTTGTTTTTCCACTGCTCAATGATCCTGTTCTTGGGCTCTTTTAGCACTGGAGTTTTGTCTCTGTTTTGTCTGTTTTGTCTGCTGTTATAGCCAATCTGTGTTAAGGCATGATGAGTTGTGAGTTCAGACATATTAGCTGAAGCAGCAGCATTGTATTTGGCCCCAATTTGCTTAGCTGTGACCCGCCTTTTCATCAGAATGACTTTTGACCCCTTTCTTGATGAGTTGTGTATATTCATAGGATCCTCTTTTGCCACTGTGCAGGTCATGACAAAATTTGTGAGTCAGTCCATGATAGGCTTAAACCAGCAATGGAACCAGCACAAAAACACGATCAGCCATCTTCAGGGCAACATGCTGCAAAAAAGTGCCTTACAACAAGAACGGTATCAGAGGGCGAGGCAAATTCATACATTTTATAAATTAAATTCAAACAACCTTTAAATACTTTAGACCCAAAATACACACTGCCAAAGTATGACCTAATTATCACTATCCCTAACATTACATTAGATGATTTTTTTTGTCAATATTTGTCAGTTCTAATGTGCATTAACATTGAAACTATGCCACAGAAAACGTCCTTACTTGATTGCATTTTGAAGTCATGTATCTTATTTCCATGCAGGGAAGCTGCAGTCTTGAGAGGGCAGGTGTCTTTAATAAAGTGGCTACTCAGTGTAAATGTGTACGCGCAGCTCGCGTTAATGTCTAAATGATAAAACAGTTCAAACCAGTCGGACCTACTAACTCACTTTATTTAAATCCCTGCTATATTTGAATCCCGTAACCCACTATTTGAACCTTTAACTCACAATTACAAATGCTGGTCAGGCAAATAAAGTTAGTAAATCATGATGTCACCTCACAGCTCCAGTGACACAGATACATCTGTTGAATGTTATCTGCCAGCTTTAAAGCGTCACAGAGTTAGTGTGTGCATGTGCGCTCCAATTTGTTCCATGTCTAAGGTTCGTTCCTGCCTTCAATCCTGTGCTGCCTGGTAGGCATGTTAGGTATGAAAATGAATTGATATTTAATCATGTTAACCCCAGTTTTCTTGGTCAGGATCACACAGGTGCCTGGATGCTATACCAGTCAATTACAGTACAACGTTTCTAAGATATAGAACAACTGAAGGGGAAACAGTGTAGATTCAGAAGGAATTGCATTGTTGAATTACACTGTCTCAGCTGTCGTTATAGTGCTGGTGCATTCATCTTTTAAATGACAAGAGTGGGAGCAGTTTCACAATGACTAATGTTGATAATTGGGCAGATTTATAAATATATGGGAAAAGAGACAGACACGATCGCTAGGGCTATAATCAACTGTGGGCTGTGAGCTGAAGCTTACTGGAGTAGAGAGATGCAGGAGGCATTTAAGAACATGATCTGGCATTTAGTTCTTTAGTTACAGCCAACAAATGAATGACTCATTGGTCACCATTTAGACAAGAGACAAATTAGGATGAAAAGATAAGTGGGCTAACATTTGTATATATTATTTAGGGCTGACCCAGAGTTGTTTCAGGTTCTTGTGTGTGGAACTGAACAGAGGACTGGATTGGATTGGGTCGATTGGTTTACTTAACGTTGCATCAGCAACAGTGGTTATCATGACAGGAGCAAGGTTACATCGATACAAGTCAGTTCAATGAACCAATGAACCTAAGCATTCCTTATTGAATCAACCTGATCAGGGCTAGATTTACACATATCACTGGTCCATTCTAATGGTCTGGACTGTATCTATGTGGTGCATGACCATAAACATGTCTACACCCACTTCTGGATTCGACCATTTAAGCCATGCAAGTGGCTAAAAGTGTATAAAATCAACATAATACAATGTAATTAAATTATGTATTTTTGTTTTTATTGTGTTTTATGAATTTGCTGTTGTGTTTTTGGATTGCCGTTATGTTTCTGGATTTGCTGCTGCGTTTTCAAATGTGATTCAAATTTGGATTTGAAGTTATGCTTTTGGATTTCCTGTTATGGTTTCTGAGTTTGCTTTTTATTTTTGGGTTGCAATTGTGTCTCTGGATTTGCGGTAGTGTTTTTTTTATTGCTGTTGTGTTTTCAGGTTTGTGCTTATTCTTTCTGAATTTGATATTGTTTATCTGGATTTAAATCATTTTTTAAAATTTGCTGTTGTGCTTTTGGATTTGCTCTCATGTTAAACATGATGGCTTCTGCACAAGAAGAAAGAAAAGGGGATCTTTGTGTAGTTAAGTCAATAAACATCTTCTATAAACATGTATGACTGACATCTAGTCTGACAAATGGTCTTCAATGTGTTTAAATGTTTTCACTCTAATGAAAAAAGGGTTTTCCAGCCATTTAGACACAGCAGTGCTTTATTGATACCCTGAGCCACTGAGCTTATTGAGTTATTGATTACACAGTTTACATCAGTTGTTTAATAACCAATTCGCAAGGGTGTGTTATTTTGGTTCGAAGCACTTTAAGTGTGTAATTTACCCTTTATTACTCTCTCCACATAAATTAGGTGCTAGGTTACAATAAGTTTAAATTGGAGGGCCTGAAGAACAGGGTTGTGAACATCAGATTTAACATAGTCTGTAATGATTTTATCAGAATAGTAACCTCCTGGACCAAGTAATTCCAAAAGCAGCACTAACATAGGTGTGTGTGTGTGTGTGCCCAGTGAAGGTTATCTGTGAAGCATTTTGCATTTGAAATCATCCTATTGTGGATCCACATCCCTTAACCATGATAGACCCTTGGGTTTTTCATTACATTAGCCCACACCTAACCCATGACAACACCACTGTGGGTTATGCCACACCATGCAGGGCCTACTTCATTTTGCCCAATGTGGGCCCTTTAATTGAAAAGATAGCTTGACATAGGTCAGTTGCGGTTAGAAAGGTTAGGTTACAAGAGGCAAAATGATGAAAGAATAACAGTCAAAAGAATGGATATACATTCACCAGTCACTTTATGCCTTCCTAATAGTGGGTTGGACCCTCCTTTGCCTTAATTCTTTGCCTCTCAGGTTCACAATTTGACCCATGAAAAAGGCAAATTAATATTCTATTGTTAATACTGAGTTAACCACTGTGTTTGCATACATGACCCTAACTGCTCCGCATTCCTGAGGTCTGCAAATAAAATGTATTCATCCCATTGATAAAATGTATTCATCCCAGCTTGCACTCTTGCCACTCTTTTCTGCTATGAAACAGCAAAACTGTACAGGCTATGAGAACATCCCATGGTCTTTGTGATTTGCAATTCTGCATACAGTGAAATCTCAATTTTAAATGCCCCAAAGTTTGCCCAAATGCCCAATTTCAGTGCAGTGTATGATTTAACATTTTTGGATATGTTGCGCATACAGTATGTACATTGTAAACTGTGTTTATATAGTGTTTGCGTTGTTGTTTTTTTCTTAGTTGTGAAACCAAAGATGATGTTATGGTTATTGATGGGCAGTTATGATTTAAATAGGATGTACGGGGAAAAGAGTGCCATGCCACTCTCATGCCTAAGCAATTTTCCTGAAAACGCGCCTACAGCAGTAAGCGATACACTTTAACATGGTTCATAGTAACTGTGATATTTTGGTGTGGGAAAAATCATTGGAATAAAATATCCTCTACTGATGCTTCAAGCCAGGCTATTTTGCTGTAACTATGGAAAAGATGCATATGTATATACCACCATCAAAACATGTGGTAACCATTTTCCTTTGTTAGCTGACTTATTGGCCTGTTATGGCTTCAGATTGCTTTGTTAAGTAGGCAATACTAATATGGAAGATTTGCTGAATTTATGCTCAGCCACGTTATAGATTAAGTGGTGTGTAGGGTTACCATAGTAATAATACAGACCAGACAATAAAAATAACTTTTGACACAAACTTTTGAACAAAAAGCACGAAAAGTAATAGATATCTGTGAAATATAATAAATATCTATTTCATGGCTGTTGATTTACTGAGGTGTCCTGTGTCAGTGTGTCACTGTAAAGAAACGGACCACTGGCAAAGCGAAACATGCAGTTGGGAACATTAATTTGCACAGATATTGTCAAGCCACCAGAGCTGCATAAATACAGGACTGCTTAAAAGTCCTGTATTTATGCAGCTCTGGTGGCTTAGGATAATATATACCATTGTTTTATCGATGGTGTACTGACCATATATAATTATTTCTCAGTTACTTCATTAAAATTATTTACACAGCAATAAAAAGAATACAGGATCTATTTAGTGTTAAAAATAGAAACTGCTTCTGTAGGCTACAGTGCCAAGAATGTACTGTGAACTCCAATTACACTTAAATAATAACAGCATTGAGATGCTAAGTTGACCCTTCTACAGTCTGAACCCTTCCACAGAAGCTTGTTCAGTGGTCTTTTTAGAACGGTAACAGCCAAAAAATTACTTTTTCAGAAGGAGAATTGGGTGAAAAGACTAAGATATGCTAAACCTCCCAAAGACTGGAATGAATGTCATTAAAAAAAATCGGAAATGATAAATGCAAGTCTTTGGGTCCAACCCTTGACAAAATGTTATACATGGTCATTATACCACCGCCAAAACAACAAAGCTAATAGTGGCCTAAGACTTTTGCACACTCACCAAGCTGCCCGTCCTGGCGATCTATTAGTCAAACAGTTATCAAAACAATGACAAAGAAGAACTGTCACCAATAGCAGAGTAGAACTTGTAGTCACTAGTATGATGTTTGCATTCGCTTTATAAGTTTGATCTGAGTGTATGCATTCTGGTTTGTTTGATTTCATATACAACCACGTTAAATAACCTTTCAAGTACAAAGAGAGGAACACGCACAAAATGAACTACTTTCTTAAACTCCCTCTTCAAAAGCACACAGGCAACTGAGTCAAAGTGACAGGTGATATACTGTTTATGGGGGCACTTAGTACATTTCAAATGACTAGACTATGATTCACTGATTTAATCAAGTAATCATTAAAAATACCTAATTTAACTATGCATATGTTTTTATTCTAACTCATTTTTGTTGTTCTGTTTTGCTGTCAATTAGCTGCGTATTCCAAATTAAATGTGCTCTAGTATAACTTTGGACGTTATTAAATTTGCACATTCTAGGGATCGTTGCAGGACACATTTAGCCTTGGGCTTTGATGTGAAGGAACAGTGAGAATGGTACTTGTTAACTTTTCATTTCAGATTGTTTTTTTTCTTTAAATAAATGTAATGTCCAGACCAGTCCGTCTGACCTTTAACTTTTTGATAAATATAGAGTCTAAAATGCCAATGCTGTCTTTTAGTATTGTTCCTCTCTAGAGGTACATGCACATGTAGAGCATATAAAGAAGATCTGAGTGTTCTCACACAGCCTACAGGTAAAGTAGAAAGCAGAATGAGATTGTCAGAAGGCTTATTTAACTTTACTATATGCATCATACAAATATATCTACATTTGAAGAATATTGAATGTAAAGATAGTCATTTGAAATTTGTCATAACAACTTGGGTGGGTCATTTATATCTCATGTGGCATTTTAGCATTACAGTATGCTACTTTTTATATTCCATGTAAAATCGTTTTTTTTTTTTTTAATATAAAATGTTTTATAAAACAGTGCATCTAAACAAAAGTAGTGTCTCCATATCAGATCCAGACACAATATGACAGAAAAAAGTGACAGTCCGAAATACAAAGGTCCCTATTATTTAGTTCCAGAAATACAATTCCAGCTTCCACAGACAGACAGACATTCTTTACAGCAGTTCGATTTAATTATGTTACTATGCTTTTTGTCTGATCCTGTCAAGTAGTCACACTTTATACTCTTGGGCAAAAAATATGTATCCATCCGAAAATAAACCAAACATATTAAGCTTTAATGGTCTCAATAGCAATAAATTGGTCAGGGAAGTAACAAGAACTAATCAAAATGATAAAGAAGCCTTATATGGTATAGCCTATCTCTTTGATTTCCTTAAATTCTTAAGCCTTCTGGGTAAATTTGTGGACAGCTTTCACAGAGTCAGTATTGTACTACTCAGTGGAAATGGAAAAAAAAATTTCCGGTTAGTTTGTGTTTAATGTGAAACCACATATTCTCTACATGGTTCAAATCTGGACTAGACCAAAGCATGAACCTGATGGGATTGCTCTCAAGCCACTTCCTGGTGTTTTTTTGAGTGTTAACAGAAGCGTTATCTTGATGGAAAATAACACGATTGTTCCACTTTAAACATTAATAGCTTTTTCATGCATTTTTGCCATACTGTCCTGTATTTCAAAGCATTAGTTTACTGCTCGTAGTGAAGCAGCTCAACAGCATCTCAAAAAGCTCCCAACACAATAACACCTCTACCTCCATGCTTAATGCTTAACTTTGAAGATTGTATGCAACTGAAATCATGTTTCATTGTCCACACCACTGAACCACTCAAACTTTTATATTTCTTCCATAAGCATAATTCTATTCTTTACTTTTTGCTTAAACAAAAATGGCTTTCATCTCATCTAGATCCAGGGGGCATCCCTCTTTGTGTAAAGTAGCCTATGCCACCCCTTGATTTATCTACAGCAAAAAGGAGCACTGTTCGCATAAAAAATTACAAAATCAAGTTTAGAAACATACAAAAATATATATATTAAATGCACTTCAGGTCAAACAACCCATGTCAGGTTGTCATAGAAAGACATTTAAAAACAAACAAAAAATATCAACATCCAAGCTGGAGTGGGCAAAGAGCTAAATGCAGTTAAATACATTTAAAAATAACAAATCTGAACAGGCACAAGGTTTAAACTGTATCCATCTCAAAGAAATATACAGCTTTGAGAAAAGTGTAACGATAGAGCTAATGGTGTGAATTAGGAGCTATGCTTGATGTTTGCTAATTAGATCACACCACTGCTGCTCTAACACTCACACTAGCTTAGGTCGACTCCAGATGACCGATGTTGACAGGCAATCAATAGTAACTGCTCTCAGGACCCAAGACACACTTGCCCTAATTATTGACATACCCCAAAGAGAAAAATCATCTACAACACAGGCTACACACAACCTGCACTAGATATCCATTTGATTATTGTTCATCTTATACAATAATTCCAGTTTTCGTTTTACTTGTTTTCTGAGGTCTGGCATTCTAGAACTGCACATTTCAGCAGGTGGCCTTCTCTGCTTGAAGAGCCTTCTAGATCCTTTCCTTCTGAAAACATCACCTGTTGTTTCAAAGAGTATAATAAAATTTTTCAATTGCAGTTGAATGTGTATTTAATGCTTTAATTAACATCCTGCTCTGATCTGTCTCAATGGTTATAATATGAAATAAACCTGTCATAAATCAATCCTATTCTCTTCTGAATGACAGAAAACTACTCAGAACCTGTCTGACACTAGAAAACATGATCACATTTTTATTTGTTATTAATAAGTGAGTAAGTGCTTAAAATTTTAGAAAAGATTTTAAAAGCATTCCTGTATAGTATTATACTAAATTTACATTTCATCTTGTACTTTATTTAAATATTATTGCTTTAAATAAAACATTATGTACAAAGTACCTAAACCACTATGTGACTATGGTCATGTCTAAGCTAGTTCAGACAACATTCTGTTTCACAGAACGTAAAGTGGGCATTAAACAAGGCAAACTTTTACTCAGTACTTAGTACTTAGTTACTCTTACTAGGAGATTTTTCCTCACATCTATCTGTTCAGTTTGGGTCCAGATTTATATCTTTGTGATAACTAAACAGAAAACTATATTTAGTTCACTGCCTTGGCAACCCTATCTGCAGCAACCTTATAACTATAAATATAGGAAAAATAACACTGATTGAATCTTTCTTTTATTACTTCTCCCTTAGATATTCCCACACAGATGGAAATGTTTAAGAAATGTGCTATATCAAGTGGCCTGTCTAAAGTGTAAGTGAGGAGGTGTGTGCCGTGTGATAATGACACCCTGTTTGGAGGTTGGTTCCCACCTTGCACCCTGTGCTGACTTCCCTGTAACCCTGACCTGGATTAAGCAGACAGTGTATATCCATAACAGGATCCCAGGGAACTGGAGTCTAATCAGAAGCGTAGGGCACCAATCCTTTGCAGGTCTTTTGGGATCTGGGAGGAAACCAGAGTATACAGAGATTTCCTCTGTGTTTCCACACAGACATGTTAAGACCATGTAAACACCTATTAAATACAGATGAAGATGGTTCCAGAAGGCAGTTGAAACACTGATTTGTTGTAAGTGAGAATCAATTATTACTTTTCAGCTGACTAATCGAGTCACCAATAAGGGTTGCAGCAGAATATGGGAAGCATACTATTTGCCATCTCGCAGGCTTATTTTCAGTACAAACATCTGCTGCCTGTTGGTAAAGCACTCTCTGGAATGCAGCCCCTTGCTGTAGGGATTATGCACACAGCACTGAGTGTCAAGTAAAAAAAAATGGACAGGACCGATTTGGGAGAAAAATCTGAACAGCTGAGTCACATTTCTGCCTCTTTGAGTCAGCATTGTAATCCATGTGAGCTTGCTGTTGAATCACATTGAGAAGATGCAAACTCAGATACAAAACTATAACATATTACACACTGATGAATAACTTGTGAATTA
Organism: Parotocinclus haroldoi; assembly: GCA_034779995.1. NCBI lineage: Eukaryota > Metazoa > Chordata > Actinopteri > Siluriformes > Loricariidae > Parotocinclus > Parotocinclus haroldoi. Next base: position 29,581 of record JAUZST010032641.1, on the reverse strand, counting down.
AAACAAAACAAAAATATATAGTTAACATAAACTATAACTATATATATATATATAACTATATATATATAACTATATATTTAAACACACTGTTTAACCTATAGCAGAAAATAATGAAATCCTTTAGTACTTTCAGACATTTGTAAAAATATTATTATTTATGCTATTCAATTCACTAATCAATTGCCTAAAATCCATGGAATGTAACATTTCACGGAGTACTTACCAGGCTTACAACCCATTAGAACTATTTGCCTTTTGGTTGTTAGACCAGAGATTTGATCACTGAGTGGGTTTGCATGCACTTAATAATCTAATACCCACAGACAATAAGAGATTTTTTCAGTAAACCGATCAACGAGTTTACATGAATTTGAATAATCGGATAATGGGTTTACATGACCCAGGAAGAAATTTTTTTGTTAAAAAAAACAAAGCAACCAATATCTCACTGAAATATGTGACATAAACTCAACATTAAATTGTTCATTGTCTGTGTTTTCTGCATACACTGTGTTTCACAGTATCCACAAAGTTTTCCCAAGCCATTTCCATGACTTTAATTCCATATTGCCTTTAATTCCAGGCTTGCCAGATCCCTAAAAACTTGTTACAGTCAATGGAAAAAGAGACCAATTAGACCAAGAAGAGCCAAATCTTTTGAATAGGCAGACCTGACAACCATTTTGGATTATGAAATCGGTTAACTGGTATACATATTGAGAGAAATCCAATTACTGGGGTAAAACCCAACTCTCTTTTTCGGCTTTCTTAATCTGATTTCTACTGTAGATTCCTATTTACTTATACATCCTCCTCATGCCTAATTTCCATTTACAGCATTTATCAGATACCCTTAACCAGAATGACTTGTTGCAGGTTTGCACTTGGGTGATGCAGCAGTCTGACATGCTAGCCCACCATCACTGCGACCCAGGTTTGAGTTCTGGTGGCACCTGAAGGAGAGGAGTCCTGTCCAGACATTCTTATCTGCCACTGGACCAGCAACCCTTGCTGACCCTGTGATGAACTGCCACCCTGACCAGGGCATCCTTATGCTTTCACCCTTTGTTCTTTGTATATAACAAATGGAAAATAAAGTTAAGGATTTAAGGATTTTTCTCTAGAGCCCAACAACCTAAACTCATTAGCTGTCCATTACCAAGTTACAGGATTCCAGCCCTCCAGCTAGGCAGCCCTAGTATTGCATGTCCTAAAGTACAAATCCTAGACTCTTCCTGAATAGAATAAAACTGACAGACAAGACAGATGTAAATTAACCAGCTTTTAAAGGATTTTTTTTAAAGAATCATTAAATAATGTTTGCCTTTGATAGACATGGATTGAAATAAAACTGTACAGTTGTTTAAGGAAAGGTGACAGAAAATCATTTTCACAGAAACGTCTGCACATGTTTTGTCGCTTCACAATTATTAGTGTCTCCTCCCGTCTTCCTGCCTTCCCTTTTTTTGTCAAGCTGACATTTTGCCCGCCATCACACGCCTTCGCACTGGTCACAAAAACAGTCTTACTTGTAGCTTTTAGGACAGGCATGGACATATTTTCAGTTGATTTATCTACCTATCTATGTCCATCCATTGACAGTGTAAATGATAATTTAATTTGACATATCTTGACAGAGAGAGTAGATTTAGAGTGGGTTTACATTTGGAAGCTGTTGTAATGGGAAGAAAACTTGTGACAGTTGTGTTAGATAAATTTAGAGTGCCTGTCACCAACTCTGAATGTATTCTGCTGGACTGTCAGAGCAGCCTTGGAGACAACACTAACTGCTCCTAGTATAAGCACCTAGACCCCAGAGTCAAGCTTGTTACTTTGGAGAGAGGAGAGACTTCCCAATGATCAGGGCCAATTATGCTCTCTTAAACTCCTGGGTATGAAGATTTTGTTCTCAAAGTTGTGCCTCCATAATTAAGAAAGACAAAAGATGATGTCTAAATGCACCACTTTGTGTAATGATCTTGAAAAGTTACACTGCTCACAAAAATTTTCACAAAAAGAGATTTTCCTAAATAAATATGAACCGATTAAGAAAAAAAGAATTCGATTTTATTTCATTAAACAAGATCATCAGAAAGGCAAAGGAAAATTCAAATAGTTGTTCGATTATGCAAATGAGATGCAAACTTAATAATGTTTATTGAGTAACAAGTGGTATATTCACGGGGATAAACAGAAGCGTGTCAAAGTGGACGAGAGTGCCCCACATTGGCTGTTCCCAAAATATACTGACAGCAATGGGGCAAGAACAGGATCAGATTGTCCTGCAGATCCTCTTCATATACATTTTGAAATATCCCCTAATTTAAGTGAGCAGTGTATATAATAATTATATTTCATGCATATATTATAGTTTACAGGTATAAGTCATAATACATATGTATTTATTATATACATAAATATATGTATTATATACATTTAATTGACCGCTAGATGACAGAAAACTAGTAAGTGATCCCTGCTGACAGAAAGAGAATCACAATCTTGAAGTCAGAAAACAACATTGCTTTTGTGTTCATGTTTCAAATATTTTAAATGATATACAAAGATAGAAGAACTATATACTATATACAGTACTGTACTACATGTTTCATATTGTGTTTTCATTAATATTATTGTTTAAAATATGACTAACTGTGGTAATGTCTGGCCAAGGTCCTCACTCAACGTAACTCAGATGTTACGAAGCGCATATCGGTGTGTGAACAATTTGGTTGTAAAAATAACTCAAGTACAATAGTAGCCTAGAGGCGATCTACAAAACAAAGAAGTTATTTCACAGAGACGTTTGTAAGCAATATGAACTTCGACTGATAGAGTAGGAAGCCTTCCATAAACAACATAGTAATAAGATGACACGGTGGAACTAAAGACAAGCGAAGGCAGTAGGCAAAATCTATTTAAAATAAAATTTCATTGTCACATAACAGACAAACTGAGGCAAACTGAATAGTTGAGGCAATAATGGTGAGGTAAAACTCCCTGGGATGGTTAAGGAAGAAAGATTGAGAGGAATAAGGCTCAAATGGGAGGCAAGATGAGACAAGCCCTTGTGTTACCCAATTTAAAAACAAATGTTTTGTGTAGGATACATGTTACAATAAGAGTCGTGATGAGAGAACCAAACAGTTTTAGCTAGCCAGTTGAGTCTGTACAATAAAATGGAATGCATATCAGACATTATGTGAGCAAATGTAAGATCACTTGGAATCCAATTCATTGCAAGGCAAATTTTCACTGAGAAGATTTACAGAGTGCAGAGTGACGATCACACCAAAGGACATGTGTCAAGAATAAACTTTTGGAATAAAGTAAAATTTTCTGAACAATCAGAAAAGCATAGCAAAATACACTCACTTGCTCCTTTGTTATATACACCATGCTAGTATTGAGTTGGACTCCCTTTAGCTTTCAGAACGTCCTTAATTATTCATGGCTAGATTCTGTAATGTGTTGGAAACATTATTCTGAGCTCTTGGTCCATATCGGACCAGTATCTGAAGACTTGTTGGCTGCGCAACCATGATTTAAATCTCTTTTCCATCACATGCCGAATTGGACTATGTTATGGTGACTGTGGGGACCATTTGAGTACAGTGAGTTCACTGTTAAGTTAAAAAAAAAAAACAGCTGAACATAATCAGAGCTTTGTGAGATATAGAAGCTGAGTAAACTGTAATTATAAAGTCAACAATGTTGGCCATGGTCATCAACACCACTCAGCTAGACTGTGAGGTTTAATTGATTCACAGTTGGTATTAGGGGACCCAAAGTGTGCAAGGAAAATCCCCCACACTATTACCAGCCTGAACGATTAGTTCATGCAGGATGGCAGGATGGTTCCCTGCTTTTGTGTTGTTTACATCAAATTCTGACCCTACCATTCAAACAATCAGAAGAGGCAATGTTTTTCAAATCTTCTATTATCCAAGTGTTTAAAGAAGCCTTCGCTTTCTGTTCTTTGCTGGTAGGAGTGACACCCAGTGTGGTTTTCTTCTCATGTAGCCCATCTGCTACAAAGGTTGATGTTTTGTTCATTCATGGATGCAGTTCCAATACATTGGTTTGTACAAGTGCCTATTTGAGTTTTGTAGTCTTTCTATTAGCTGGAACCACTCTGGTCATTTCCTGTGAGCTCTGAAATCAGCAAGGCATTTTTTGCCCAGAGAACTGCCGCCCACTGGATATTTTCGCCATTCTCTGTAAACCCCAATGAACATCCCAGCATTACACCAGTTTCTGAAATACTCAGATCGGCGGATCCAGCAGGAACAACCACCTTTCTTCCCCATTCTGACATTTGTATTGAACTTCAGCAGGCCCTCTACATGCCTTATTGCATTGAGTTCCTGCCATGTGATGGGCTGTTTAGATATGAGTGTAAGCAGTTAAAGTTTACCTAATAAAGTGACAGGTCGAGTGTATAAGGGAAATAGTAGTTTAGATAGTGCAGGGCATTATTTATCACAGGGGGTCCCACACCTCTGATCAGAGTCATCTTTAGAGAGACACTTCTCTCTCTCTCTCTCTCTCTCTCTCTCTCTCTCTCTCTCTCTCTCTCACACACACACACACACACACACACACACACACACACACACACACACGCACACAGTGGTATCTGACTACTGCAGTTCGTTAACACTGAATCAATCGGAGTGGTAACCACGACAGAAACGTGATGACGGAGTTAATCTCGGCTGGTGGACTGCCTCACAGACGCTGGTTTATCATGGAGCATCAGTGTTAATGACCAGAGATGAGGTTGTGACATGACAACACGATATTTTCCCCTCTTGAATCCGAGAGCGTTCATCTCTCTCCTCAGATGCTGATGATGGTCGCGATCCCCGCGTGATTTCCTGCTGGTAAGATGATGCTCATATTTCGTCCGACTGGCCTAATAAAGCGTTCATTTTAGATTCTATTCCGTTGCATTTCTTTATTGTTGTATTTGATTAACCCATCTTAACAACCTACGTGTTAGGCAGAATTCAGAGACTGGCGCGAGCTGACGTGCTTAAACGATCGTAAACGGGGACAGTTGTGTGTTTTTCACGGTGTCGTGGTTGATTCTGAATAAGGTTTGACGGCAGTGGGGTCCCTGCTCACACATTTCGGGCGAGCTTGGTTGGTTCTCACGTTGGTTCACGTCAAAGCGCGATGTCATCGCCGTGGAGAGGCGCGGTTGTTTTATCCATCTTTTTAAAATGTATTTTGAATAAAGACCTCTTGAGCGCTTCAGATGCAGGTTAGACAACACCAGGCTCTCAGGCCGCAGTGAGTTATTGGGAGGCAGAGATGGTTATGCGGTAATGATCTCAGTGTGTAATTCACACTCAGCAAACGATGCGTATGACATAATGCTGTGAGGCAGCGCTCCTATTCGCTCATCCCACAGTAGGCAGCTCAGTAAACCTCACGACCAACACCAGAACAACCAAACTGCCGCTTTATCTGGAATACAATTCTTCTGTCCTTTTGTACAACACGTGCCACGTAACGCTTCGTAGTAATTGTTCGAACGAAACGTCATAGAATCAAAAAGCTAATTAAATTTCAGATAAAACTGAGTTTGCGTTCGGCGTATATCGTCAAATGTAGACTACGATATTACAAGGCGTTTTAAGTTCAAACTGTTGCCAGATGTTGCCAGGTTGAGATAAAACACATGCGGCATATTAGTTTTAGGTGGACGTAGAGAGGGCTGGCTCAATAAATACATCACGTTGCTGATAAGCTGCAATGCTCTTATCCCTTTAAAAACATGCAGGTTATTACACTTGTTAGTACTACTACTAGTAATGATACAACTTCATAGAATTACAAGCTCATTAAATATGAAATACAATATTAAAATTTGATGATATGAACTGTGTTTTTTATTCAACACACATGCTAACGTGTAATGCTAATATGAATAATACGTACACACTGGATGCCAGCTTGGACCCCTTTTGCTTTCAGACCTGCCTTAAACCTTCATGGTATAGATTTAATAAGATGCTGGAAATATTCCTTAGACATTTTGGTCCATATTGACATTATGGCATCACGCATATGTCCACTGCATGTCCTGGTCCAGGGCATGCCAAATGTGCTCTACCGGATTCATATTTGTTGATGGTGGAGGTCATTTGAGTATCGTGAAACTCACTGTCATGTTCAAGACTGGGATGAAGATGGAATTGCCTTCAGAAAACAGGTACGCTATGGTAAGAAAGGGACGGAGATGGTCAGCAACAATACTCACATTGGCTGCGGTATTTAAACTGTGCTTAGTTGGTATTAAGGGGCCCAAAATGTGCTAATAATATATACCCAACGCTATTTAACCACCGCCAGCAGCATGAACCATTAGCTTAACACAAGGCAGTATAGATCCATGCTTTTATGTGGTTTATGGCATATTCTGACCCTACCATGTAAAGGTAACAGCAGAAATCACGATTCAGTACAGACATCCGACCAGGTAATAGTTCTCCAATCTTTTATTGTCCAATTTTGGTGAGCCTGCGCAAATTGTAGCCTCAGTTGCCTGTTCTTGGCTGAGCCAAGTGGAACCCTGGTGTGGTGTTCTGCTGCTGTAGCCTGACTGTCTGTTTCCAGATTTGACGTGTTAAGATGGTCTTCTGCATACCTCAGTTGTAATGCGAATTCATTTGAGTTTGAGTTGCCTTTCTATCAAATCAAACCAGCATGGCCGTTCTCCTCTGTTAAACCATTTTCACCCAGAGAACTGCTGCTCACTGGATATGTTCTCTTTTTTAGTACATTATCTATAAAGTGATGGCTGTGCTTGAAAATCCCCATAGATCAGCAGTTTCTGAAATACACAGGCCAGCCCATCTAAAGCCAATAATCATGTTACGTTCCATTATGATGCTTTAACAGTTTGTCTTGACCATCTCTGCGTACTGGGTTTCTGGCATGTGATTTGGTTGATAACATTTTTGCATTAACGAGCAGTTAAACAGTTGTACTGCATGGAATGGCTTATGAGTGTATATACTGTATACATCTTCTTCCTGGTCTTGTAGAGCTTTTGTTCAGCCCAGTATATTATCCCTCTCCATCTTATCGTGTTCTATGCATCTTCCTCTGTCACAACAACCACCTTCTCCATGAAACTAATTTTGGCCTTTATCTTTTACCCCTGTCTGGTGTCTGGATCCTCTGCATCATCCCTGCTCTGAACATGACCGAATCACATTAGTCTTACTTATCTCATTTTGTCTCCAAATCATCCTACCTGCACTGTTTCTTGAACATACTCATTGCTAATATTGTCCATCCTCATAACTCACAATGAAAAACTTGAAGATTCTATGTAATCTCAAAGGCACTTTGCCATTGCAGCAAAATGGGGAACACACCAATTTTCATACATTTTGAAATTTAGGACTGTTTTGTCCATTTTTACTCAGGTTACTATGTTGATTTTCTGATTTGAAGGTAAAAAACATTGAATGAAATTCTAGAAAATGCAATATAACATTAACATTACACACTCTGTTTGTGTAGTTATTTACAGAGTAATTAAAATATGTTGTGTTAAGAAAAGACCAAAACCCAAAAACTTTCTAAAAAATTAAATGCAGTATTAAAATGTGTTTACAAACATTATTATAATGTTATAATATTATTATAATATTATTGTAATGGATTAGGGCTAACATTTTAAATTATCATAAATTTACAGGTTAGAGCAGACATCCATATCCCCTGAGCTCAGTAGTCTAGAGTTCCAGTTCTTGCTCAGGATCCCAAAAGCAAGGCAACGTTAAAGAAAATGAGACATGTTTGCTTACAAGTATGTGAAGCCAGCCATTGTAGTTCATATGAGCAGATCAGAAAGTTTGGTAAAGGGTAGTAACAACTCGAATCAGCTTACAGAGATCTTTCTTGTGTTGCTTAGATTGTTGGAAGAATGAACAAATGTCACTCCTTAATATCACTCTGGAAAGTGATATCTAATAATCTATGCTGTTATTAATATCATACTGTCAAACAAACCCAATTTCAATGTGTTTGTGGGAACACGGTGGATTAATAGTTAATGTACTTGACTGTGGACAAGAAAGTCCTCAGTTCAAGAGTTCCCAGTTTTGTTAAGTTGCTTCCTTGAGCAAGGTCCTTAACCCAGAATTGTTTTTGTAAGGTTTTAAGTCGCTCTCTATAGAAATGTGTAATAAACAACTAAATGATTTGTAAAATGATAACTCAAACAGTAACAAAGTTATGAATTATAAATTATATAAATGGTAAAAGTAAATATTTTAAAAGCATCTTGTAGCTAATATTATAGATGCTTGGTTGTTATAGAAGCACTAAAAGTGAAATGTTGCATCTGATCTGTAAATTAATAGCAGAAACAGCCATTCAATATATAGTAAACAAGCCTGGTCTGCTTAAGCTGTTTTTTATGCTGGTCCATAGCTGTCCACAACGTTCTTCCTGCCTATCATATTAAAAAGGTTTCTTGGCAGCGTTTGTATTGTTATTGGGTAGGATGCTGCATTTGCAGAATGTGATTATGTACCAAATCATAATTTGCACATTTTTATGAGAAGTGAAGTATTCTTTCATCATAGTGAAGGCCTGGCAGGCATGTGTTCTATATTTGATCTTTTTTGCTCTTTCGACAGGAATTTCAAATTTTGCTTCCCTTCAGCTGAGATTCAGCCAAACTGACAGGTAAAAGGCAATTTCACAATTTTCATAATTGTAAATAAATGTTGTCATTGTAGCAAAAGAAGGTTATTAGCTGGAGAGAGGCTTGGTAGTAATGAGATCATATTGAGGAAAAAAGCATTGTATACAAAGTTAATTTCATAACAATAATTGGGAACACAGTCATAATTAAACTCTTCCTGTACATTTTGAATGATTCATGCTTGATTTTTACAGCCAATTTGTAAATGTACAGCATTTTCATTAGTCTCAAATTTGTTGTTGTCCATAACCTGTTATTGTCAGCAATGTAGCAAAAAGTAGTATTTGTGTGTACTTAATTTAATATGACACATTTTGAGAACAATCAACATGACACAAGGCAGAACATTTAGCCTTATCGCACTCACTCCCTATAATTGTATCTTATTACACAGGATATTGGCCAATAATAAGCCCACACTTCATTCTGTTTCAAGTACTATTCATATTTAAATTAGAAATAAAATCAATAAAACATTTGAACAATTTCTCAGTATTTGTATTTAGAATCAGTATTTTGTTCTTATCAAAATGATCTTTCTAGCTACCTAGATTTGACTATTAACCCAGATCGGTAGATATCATTAGTTCAGGAAACAATTGGGTGATTTTAAATTCTTTCAATTCCTTCAATTTCAGAAGCAGTGATAATTTATAATACTGTAGTTACCATGTAGTTTGATGTAATGCAGTACATTATTATATACATTATAATACATTATGATGTATCATACTACATTAATAATTTGGTTCTTTATATAGTCATACGCTCAGTATAGTGGGCTTTCTCCAGTGTATGCTGCAAAAGTCTTGAACACTGGATTGTTATAACATCTTTAACCTAGGTGTTTATTTTTGTCTTCTGCATTTGGATATAGAAATGCTACATTTACTAAGAATTTTGAATGTGCATTCTATGTAAAACATTGACCTGCTATATAAATCTCTTGCTCTATGTACACACTGATTCAGTCGTTAAACAACATATTGGACAAGGTGAACAGGGTTCACTAGGTAGAGAGGTAAAACCACACCTATTAAGAAAATTACAGACCATTAGGTCCAACAGCGCTACAATAGGCATCAACACAACATCATTCTAAATATTCTGAATATGCTAAATAATAAATCCATAGGCGATATTTGGAGGTTTGAATAAAAGCGTTTAAGACATGAGTTAAGACAATGGGACATAAGACCCAGTGGTGCTCTCCAGCCAGATCAGGCATCATATGCAGATATGATCAACTGTGTCTGAGGGAAGCGTGGCTGGTCATTGGATAATAACCAACCAGTGTTGCACCGACAACCTCTACACAGCCCTATGCTGTGTGCACAAACACTTATGCAAGTGTTTAGCAGTAGCAGAATCTTGCGTCATCGAGATGCCAAGTTTACGACTCTACAAGCCAGTTCGTTACGATCCCTATGCTATAGCTCAAAAAATTGGAATGAAGATCAGTGGAGATTAGTGTTATGGAGTGATGACTATTTTTTTATTTAAGTTTGAAGATGGATTTTTTTTTTTTTACAAAACATTAGTAAATATATTTTTATTCTGTTTAGCTGTTTTTTTCTGTTTGTGTTTGTGATAGATAATATATATGTACAGTGGGTCCAGAAACTATTAAGACCCCTTTACATTTTTCACTCTATGGTCATAAGTATTCAGAGTGACCTGACAGAAGCCTCTCCTCAGTGCAAGACATATAAAAACCTGCATAAAAAAACACACAGAAAACACATGAAAGACTCCCAGACTATGAGAAATAAGATTCTCTGGTCTGATGACTAAAGTTTAAGCTTTTTGGCATTAATTCTAAATGGTATGTGTGGAGAAAACCAGGCACTACTCATCACCTGCCCTATACAATCTCAACAGTGAAACATGGTGGTGGCAGCATCATGCTATGGGGGTGTTTTTTAGCTACAGGGACAGAACGACTGGTTGCAATTGAAGGAAAGATGAATGCGGCCAAGTACAGACATATCCTGGAAGAAAACCTCTTCCAGAGTGCTCAGGACCTCAGACTGGGCTGAAGGTTCATAACAAAAGAGGAACAACTCTGTGACTATTCTTGTTTGGCCCAGCCAAAACCCTGATTTAAACCCAACTGAGCATCTCTAGAGAGACCTGAAAATGACTGTCTACCAACGTTCACCATCCAACCTGACAGAACGAGAGAGGATCTGCAAAGAAGAATGGCAGAGAATCCCCAAATCAATGTGTGAAAAACTTGTTGCATCATTACCAAAAAGACTCATGGCTGTACTAGGGAGCGTATACTTAATACTGAGCAAAGGGTCTGAATACTTGATACAATGACCATGTGATATTTCAGTTTTTCTTTTTTAATACAATTGCAAACATTTCTACATCTGTTTTTTTCTGTCAAGATGGGATGCTGAGTGTACATTAATGAGAAATAAAATGAACATTTTTGGTTTTAGCAAAAACAATGAAACTGCAATTTTAGCTGCAATGAAACAAAGAGTGAAAATTTTAAAGGGGTCTGAATACTTTACGCAATCACTGTATATGTTTGTGTACTTTTCTTGTATTAAAATTTTAACTGAGTCTTTAAAAATATATATACCTTTATAGCTAAGAAGATGCACTAATCGATCGCCCTGTGAGGCAGAACTGGCTGGTTTTCAACGTGATTGGCCGTGGCCTATGCGGCCACATTTGACCTACACTTGTGATGCTGACAGTGGGACAAAAACAGCCACACACATGAATAGCATAGTGTTCACTAACGTCAGTTAAGTTCATGTGTGTATGTGTGAGCTTTATACGTGACTCAGTCGTTAATGTGTTTGTTTTCCAGTCCCAAAGTTCGATAGTCTGTTTGTACTTATGTGTGGTGGTAATAGTTTATAAATGCTCAGTAAATGTTTTTAATTGTTCCCAGGATTTAGTGTGAGAGTGTTTTCATTGACGTACAGTAGTGATGTATGTCTGACCATTTTGTTTGGTGTATGTTGTGTAAAAGTGCGACCTGAGTAGGGTAAGCTGCAGTCCTGTGATTTTGCTTGTACTAATATTCTAGTATATACTAGTATACTAAACTCATTTGGAAAAGGCTCTTGTAAAGATGTAATAAAATACAGTTTGGGCAAGTTTGTATTAATTGATATGTTGTGGCTGAATATTTACAACCTACAGTAAAACTCCATACATTTTAATATGATCATTTAATTTTGTTTAAGAAACTGAATTGGAATCAGGTGATGTTGCTGATGTTGTGTACTTCATATCCCATATCGGGAGCAGCCAGTCATTCATACATTCATTATCTTCCACTTAATGCACCCAGCAACTCTGGGCTCAAGGGCAGCAATAACCGATCCATCGTAGGACGCACACGCATACACAGTCACTCACACAGTCACACACTGAGGGCTACTTTAGAGACACCAATTAACCTAACAAGCACTGGACTGTGGGAGGAAAACAGAGTACTCTGAGCAAACCCATGCAGACACTGGGGGGACATGCAAACTCTCCACAGAAAGGACCCAGACCACATTGGGATTGAACCCGGGTCCTAACAAGCCATCATACTGCCTTCAGGAGCAGGCAGTTTTTGGAATTTGTCATACTAGATGGCATACTATGCCATCATACTAGTTTTTGCTTAAAGTTGTGATGTTGCATTGTTTTTCTGTCCCATAATTCTACTGCTTGAGTTGTAGTTTTATTTATTTAGTTTCAAATCTGTCAGAGAATATTGTATTTATGAAACTCAGTGGGTGGGTAGAATAAAACTTGATGCGTAAGGGACGTGGGATAAGCGCTATAGTTTGTGGGTGGGCTTTGGATGAGATCTTGCAGGTGCATGCCTCAAATCAGTCCAGTGCAAACCTCCACTCTAAATCGTTCAGGCTGCTGTTGTCTTGTTCTTGCTGGAGTGTTTTTGGAGGAGCTCCCTCTCGGTGTAAGGGCACCCAAGATTAGGAGCAAGCTCCCACTTTGTTCCAGGTGTTGCAATTCAAGAGCAAATAATCTAAGTGTGTAGAGAGTCTTGTAAGTGGATCTTAAAAAAATAATAAAACATGGTCAGTAGGACACAGTATTAAATTTCATTGATGCCACATTGTTTGGGATCTTAGCAACAATGCCTTTCAGTGTGGGGATTTTGGACCACAGCTAATGCGCAGCATTTAGACTTTGAGCTATTTCATGAACGTAAGCAACCATGGTAGTTTAATGATGGCTGGATGGCATCTCTCGAGCGCGTTTGGCTGGCTGTGTCAGATACAATTGAGAATCAAGTCGGTAACAGGAGTATTTGGACTATATCATTTTAAAAATGTTTTCTGATATGGAATGCTCCAGTCTAATCCTCTGCGGACAGACATGTCTATGTAAAGATTCTTGCAAATGCTGCTCAGATTTCTTTCATACAAAGGGATTTTCCCAGTGTGATTCACTGATCAATCTGAATTCCATGTAGGGTCTAGATTATATAAAATGTAATACTGTTTTGTCCTGTCTATGCTCTGGTGGTATCATCATTTCTTATTTTATCTATTTCAGGAGGACTGTAAACTTTGTCTTGAACCATTCATCGTTGGCAATAATATGAATGGAGTGTTGCAGTTTTTAAAATTGTCCTCGATGCTTCTGTTGTTTTTCAATGGCGATAGAGTACCGCAGCTGTCACGGCACTGAATTTTCCCCTGTGGCTTGAGACCCGGTGCTGACATGCGTCTGTTTCAGCTTACTCTCTGAACCCATGGACGTGCTATCTCCACCAGCTCATCAGACCTCCAGCATGAGTTGCGACACACAGAAACATCTCCCACCTTCTTCACTGTCTTCATGGTTTTAAATTTCAGTCCTCTGGCTCTCACACCAGACTGTTGAGCAGATGTAGCAGACGTGATGAGAGAGGACACGTCTAGAAATGATGACCCTGTATTAGACGGTGGTTTCCACAGAACTGTGATGTTTTTCACAGTTACTACATAATCATCTAATTTCAATTATTCAGTGTTATTGTAATTATTCAATTATTGAGATAATTGTATTTAATTAAAATGATCACAGTTATGTAGGACTACAAGTCGGAATAAAAGAAAGGTTTTTACATTTATCCTCTAAAGAGAATATTGGGAAACATTAGCCTACATATCTCAGTTGTTGTTATGTAATTTATTAGAAAAGGTATTTAATTTTATTTCTGCAGCCCTTGTAATATAATTTGTGAACTTTTGCACACAATCGGACTTCGATTTCTTTTCGTATTTTTATACAATGTGGTCTGACTTACTTTTACAAATATAGACTTCTGTCATTTTGTTTTCCACCCCCTTCCAGTTGAGAGTTACTGTCTGGTCTCTTTGCAACAAATCAGTGTCCTACATAAAGTATCCTAAGGCCTGCCAGAAAGGTGAGTGTGGCTGAAGAGTAATAGAGTGAAAATCTCAGTTGAAATTCCCTGTGGATTTTAATATCACCCTTTTTAATATTTTGTGGCTTTGATCTTTTAGGAGTGGACTTCAGTGTAGACGGGCGTTATATGGCTATGGCTGAGCGGCGTGACTGCAAAGATTACATTAGTATATTTGTGTGTGATGACTGGCATCTTCTCAGAGTGAGCATTTCTTTCTGTCTCTGAACCAAGCACAGCACATCAGACTTGCCTTTAAGTGTTATTAACAAACAGTTTGATTGTATCAATGTATCAGTTGTATCATGTTTGTACTTACCACGGTTCTGTAGCATTTTGAGACTGATACTCAGGACTTGGCAGGGCTGGAGTGGTCACCTAATGGATGCGTGCTCGCAGTTTGGGACTCTTGTCTCGAGGTGAGCCTCGTCTTTGACTAACGTGTAATGTTTTGAACAATAATGAACTAGATTTATTTGTAATATAAACCCATGACCGGATATAAAATCCTAATTACAGTTTGTATCAAAGCTTTCTTCTAATGAAATTGTCCCTTCCACTAGTACAAGATGCTTTTGTATTCCTTGGATGGGCGTCTGCTGTCGACATACAGTGCTTACGAATGGGCACTGGGCATCAAATCAGCTGCTTGGAGTCCCAGCAGCCAATTTCTGGCCATTGGTAGCTACGATGAGAAGGTATAGCCTCCAGTGGAAAACGGACACAACATGGTTTCAAGGCTGACCAAATTTTCAAAGCATTGCTGCGATAGTTTCTGTAACTCTGTGCACAGTTTTCTAATCATTTATAGCCCTATTACTGTATAGGGAACATAAATATAAATTATACTGCTCACAAAAAATGGGGATATTTCAAAATGAATATGAAGCAAATAAAAAAAGAAGAATTTGGTTTTGTTTTATTTCATTAGACAAGATCATCAGAAAAGAAAATGAAAGGTTGTGCGATTATGTTAATGAGATGTAACCTCAATTATGGTGATTAGCAAGTGACATATTCATGGAGGTGAACAGAAACATGTCAGACTGGATGAGAGTGCCACACTGTTCAGTAGGGTGTATGGTCACCCAAGATTGCCAAAACACTCTGACAGTGATGGTGAATGTGGGATGTTCTATGTATTTATTTTGAAATATCCACTCGTTTTTGTGGCAGTGTAATTGAGACACCTTCACACGTAACTGCGCCTTACTTACTAGCTTCTGCTACTTAGACCCATAAAACATTTGGTATAACAGTGCAGATTAACAACATGCCTGAAACGGCATAACAGTTTGCACATGTTGTTTATAATAATGTTACCTACTGAAATGATTACATTGCATTAAACATTTTTGGGATTTTAATTTCTGTTGTTTTTCTGTGTATGTCATTAAAACGTAGGTCTTTAACGATGCGTTGTGACACAATGTAAAATTTCGCAAAGTGCATTGTATAGAGTGAGGATGTGACATGCATTCTGTATATTATGCAATCTAATGCAGTTGTATTTTTGAACACCAGAGGGTGCAATCATATGTCATGCCTCTAAAATCCCTTTAGATTTCTTTAAATTGCAGCAGATGAAATATTATTTTAAAAAATTCAAGAAATTTACATATTTTCTTATTATATTTATTATATTTCTCATATATTCTTGTTTTTCATAAATCAGCTAATATATAGTGAAGCTACAATGGAACATTTTGTTTACAGTTTTAAACCTATGTTTCTGCTGTTCTAACTGCAGGGGCTGATTATTTTTGTTGACAAATGAATCCAAGGAAATAATGTTGTTACTTAAAAAAAATCGAAAAAAAAGAATGAATCGTGAACTCAGTATCGTGGATCAAATTATGAAAACATAAAAATAATTTAAAAATAAATGCATTTTGTTAACACGTATTGTTTGTATGGTGATGCAGAGCTCTTTACCAAGCTCCTTAGTGTCACATTAGAACAAGAAAAAATGATTGGCACAATAAACACAATAAATAAGTGTGATTAATACAAATATTTGAATCTTTTGACAGCCCCTGAGTGGAATGGGGTGAGCTGTAATTCAGCATCTTTGCTTATACTTGTACCCTTGCACTAACTTGTACAACATCCAAGAAAATTCTCTAGTTACAGTATTTCCCTACCCCAGATGCAGATGATTCTTTTTGGGGAATGAACTATTATGGCATTTCTTCCTCATGCCAGCTTTTGTTGGATATGACCTGGATCCAGTGTTTCCCTACCCAGCATAATGTGGTTCTGACACATGAATGACTAAGAGATTTTATGATGCAATAACACTTGATTAAAGTGTCAAATAACTTGGGTTCTTGTAGATTTAAGCTATGTGTGTTGAAAAATCCAAAATTTACTAGTAGTACTTAACAGTTATTCTCCTCACTGATACAGTTTAATGACTTCTGTATGTTTTCTTAGGTTCGGATCCTAAACCATATCACCTGGAAGAGGCTTGTTGAGTTTGAGCACCCAGCCACTATTGCTAACTCCAAAGCTGTAAGTGCTAGCCTGTGATATTGTGTTAACCTAATAGATAAGGTAGGACCAGAAGGTTCTGGGTTCAAACCCCACCTTTGCCAAGCTTCCACTGTTGGGTTATTGAGCAAAGCCCTTAATCCACAATTGTTTCAATTGTAAGACTGTATCAATTTTACGTTGCTCTGGATAAGGGCGTCTGCTAAATGACATAAATGTAAATGTTTATTCTTGATTTGTCATACAGGATTAAGGTTTTTTAATAGAGCACAGAACATTGTGTGTTTCCAGAGATCTTTGGTGGTTAATGACACTGTTTTCAATATGTTTCTGTTTGCTACTAGGTGGTGTATAAGGAGGAAGAGAAAAAGCCTGCCATTGGTTCTGAGGATTTGTCCTTTCATCAGATTAGCATGGGGAGCTCCTTATTCAACACACAGAGCAAATGTAAACTTCCTGGACAGTATAGTAGCTATAGCTGTAGCTATGTAATTTGTGGAATTGACCCAAAACTGGTTCACATTGTCACTTAGTAATTTAATAATGGTGTCTCTTGTCACTCAATAACGCAATGCGACGGCTGGGCGCCCATTAGCCGAGTCCTAACGCTCTATGTATGTGGAGCTGAGCATGCTTGCTAATATTGTGTGCTATGCAGACACTGCTGTCTCAGTCATTGGAGCCCAAGGCTGGAAGAACAGACATGGTGACAGGGTCATTATGGATTGCAGCATGCAGCAAAGTTGACCAACTATTTCTGTAGGCAGAGTTCTGTGAATGCCTCATATAAATTGAACTAGCAAATACATAGTGTCTAGTGTCATGTTTTGAAACCAGATCCTGTCCTTAAGACTAGTTCTATCCCAAAAACAATGAAGGCATTCACGCTGACCGTCATGACTGGTCATAGACATTTGTTGAAAGCCGCTTTATATTTTAAAAATAAGATGACTTCAGTAAATATTGTTGGTGTAAAATCTCACTAGGGGTCAGTATAAAGTTGATATGATGAAAACCTCTGCTGTTTATCATGACTGACTAACTGGCTTAATTCCCTTATTGCAGATGAGATAGCCCCACTGCCTGTCCAGTTACCAGTAGTAAAGCCTGATCCAGACCGTGCCAATCCCAAAATTGGAATTTCTGCCCTTGCGTTCAGTGCAGACAATCGCTATCTTGCCACAAAGAATGGTAAGAATGTGTCAGTCTTTTTTAAAGTTTTAATTAGGTACGTATTAGAATCTAGTCAAACATTTCCTAGTTACTGCCCCTTGCCCTATTTGGCTCCCAGTACCAGTCATGAGAAGCACTACCAGCTGCCTGCTGAGTCTGGTATTTGGAGACATTTTGCTGCTTTTAGCTGCCATGTAATTCCCCTTAATTCAAATGACATAGTTTTTATTCAGTCCAAACTCTCTGACAATTGTCTTTTCCGATTTGGCCTTGCTGTGGAGTGTAAATCCTCATAGTTGCTCTGATGATTAGAATTGTCACTATGCTGCCTGACTGTGCCAGTTGTGTGTTTCAGACTGCATGGCGCAGTGTATTTGGCTGTGGGACATGCAGCGGCTGTGCCTGCAAGCTGTGCTGGAACACACTGCCACTGTGCGCTGCTTTGTCTGGGACCCATGCCGACCCCGTCTGGCACTCTGCACCGGAAACGGCAAGCTCTATCTGTGGTCTCCTGCAGGCTGCGTGTCTGTAAAGGTGCCAGTGGAAGGTAAAAATCCTAAATCAAAGTCTAATATGCGTCTTAGTTCATCATAATTAGAGTTACTAGTAGAACGTATCATAGTTTTCCATATGTTATGTTTATATGGAATCCTAACATAACTAGTTCAGCCAATCAGCTATTGATAATTATCGAGAACATTAAAATGAAATCCTTTAGTTTTTAAATTCTCAAATCAATAAGTAAAACATACTCACTATTAGGTGATGTGTAATGATATACACTGCTTTTTTAGTTTTTTTTTTTTATTTCTGAAGTGTAAACAATGCAAAACAGTGCACATTTTCTTGAATAAGGTTTAAAAAACAACTTTAGTCTGCTGCAATGAAAATAAATGACAGGTTTGAAACTGTAATTAAAATGTTCTGGTGCAGATTCATTATAGTAAATAACAGTGTAAATATACCATTTACCATTACCAATAATGACAATTAGTAGTACTTTTCTTGTATTAGCATTTTAAAAAAAAATAATGTTTCTTCAAATAAAATAAATTAGCTTTAAATTGGTATGGAAGCATTATGTATGGTTGCGATGTTTCGAAAATGCAGTTGCATTAGATGGTGCCATAAACAGAACATGTGACCTTGTCAAGTGTTTGTGATTGGACATCAGGACGTTTTGCACCTCCACTGGCTATTTTTCTTTTCTACCTCCCAACGCAATATTTTATTTCTTCTCCTCTACAATCTATACTGTTTACAAAAATTAAGGGATACTTAAAAATAAAATTCCCATAATTAAATATCCCCTATTTAAAGTAAATACAAGTATTAAATAACAGATGTTTAATTTGTTGGTACCATCACATTATCTCATTGTTTACACACTTGTATCATGCGCACACAAGCATTGAGTTTTGGCTCATATATACCCTGTACAAATTTAGCCTTTCAAATACTTATTTGTGTCAGTCACGATTAGTGTTAACTGCAATTAATACATTTTGCTGGCCTCTACTTTGACCCTAAAGTCATGTGAGAGGAATTTATAAACTTTAGCAGAATGTGTTTGTTACTTTTTAATAATTCAGTAACAGTTTCTTCACGTCTTTTGTTTGCTGCTTCACAACATTTTGGGAGTCATCTGACTGGAAAAAGGCATAATTGCCTTTTTTTGCCCAAGTACGTTGCAGAGGCATGTCTAGATTGTAGTGGTCTGGGTGATTAGGGGTACACTAGACAAAGTATCTGAGAGCCTTTTAATAGGGATGCAGACAAGCACTTTTACACCCTCTTGTGGCAAGACCCAGTGTCTAATCAGACCAGTCCTTTACATATCTACTTGGGATGTAACATAAAGCTTTGTATTTTTCTGCATTATAGGTGGATTTCAGGTACAGTCGTTACTCTGGCACCGCAGTGGTGACACTCTGATTCTGTTGGGGAAAGACCAACTGTGTGTGTGCTACATGGCCACAGATGAGGAGAAGTAAGCACTCTAGCCATAATGCTAAGAAGCTTATCAAACTAGGACCAAAATTCAATCAGCCTCTGTGAACCAATACAACCACATTTCTTACTCACTATGAATGTCTACCAAGAACAAATGTGCTACCTGCCAGAATCCTTTATATTGTGGATTCACTGCTATCATCATCTTATATTAAGATCAATGGATGAAATGCATTTATAAGACTCTTAGATGAACCCTTACTGACCAAAGAGAATGGATAGAACACTATGTAATGTATCAGTAAGGGCTATTCATTTGAAGCATGAACGTGTCTGATAGATTCAAGGATTAATGTTGCTTACAGGAGCTATATCTAGATGTAAAACATGACGGTCTTTGAACTGCGATGGTTTGCCAGTGACATTTTAGAAATGTTAAAATATTGCTTTCCAAGTCAGCTTTGAATGTGAAAATCTGTTGTTTCTACATATTTAAATGTATAGGTTAGGAATATTTTTATAGACTGAATAAAATTTTCTATGAATCCGTACTTCCCTTTTACCTCCTGAAATAAGACACGTCTGTACAAGAATGCATAAGTATTTTAATTTGAGCACAATCAATGTTACAAATCAGAACTTGTACCATTGGCAACTAAATTTAGACTTAGAATAAGCTTAACTTCTCCACAGATTAATGTAGAGAAAGTGAGCAGTTACAGAAGTCTTGCAGCCATAATAACACACCACATGCAAAGGTATCATGCACATCTTTACATAATTGTTTAAATAATATGAAAAGAAAAACCTTAAACAAACCCAAAACAGAGTGCAATCTTGATCTCGGTACACGTGTGAATCCAAGCACACAAAGACATGTTAAGGAACACATTTAAACCTTTATTCAAACTTTCCTTTGTATCCTTAAACCATCAAGCAGCATTTGAAACTGAAAAGCTTAGAAACCTCACTTGAGTCAGGGTTAAACATTAAAGAAGGAATGCTTTTGAAATATCATCGCCCCCCCCCAAATTTTGTTTCACCCTGACTCATTGGTAATTTCAGCAATAAAACATTGAGACAGGATGCAGCAGATAAGAAACCTAACACCTACCATCAACATGGGTTATTAGGGAAAAAAATCTTAAAGAAGCAAACTTTATCTCATTAACCAGTGTATTACTTGCTTTTGTAAATGGCATGAACCATCATTAATTAAGTAAATCAGTGCATCACTTTTTAAATACATAATTATATTCTGTATGTACATGTACAGCGCTCTGTAGGGGGGTACGTTGGCCTTACACCCTCGCCAACTAATGCAGGGACCTGAATTCGAGTCCTGGTGGTGCCCACAGGTTGGGTCTGATGTCACATGCAGACCGAACTGGAAATCCAGTTGGGGAATCATCACCGATCCCTATCCAGCCCTGTTATGGACAGCCATCCTCGCCTGCGGCACCTTATGCTTGTGCAGTGTGTTCTTCGGGGATAAGCACTGGAACCTTATTATTGGGCTAAAAACGTGGGTTGAAAAAAATGACTTGCAGAACCCTGACTGGCTTCAATACTTCTATCACACAGCAGTATCTTTGAAATTCTCATACAAATCATATAATGCCAGGCTTTCTGTCTTTTTAAGCCACTTGAGGGAATCAGAATGTACAAGATGTCCCATAAGTCCAATATCACAGCCAAGAGACAAAAAAGGTTTTAAAAAAAAACCCTATTTAGGCTAGGATTAGTTGACAGAATTGACAATGTAGATTGTAATAAAAATGTCGACTGGGAACTTCATGGTTAACACGTCCTTAATTTGTAACTACCATGCATTACAGGTGTTGAGTGGCAGACGCAGGAGAAAATGCATGATTAGGATGAGCCGTTTTTGCTGCCACTTTGCTCTGCATTACCCAGCTGTTAACTAACTCATTAATCGCAAACATAATCAACACATTAATCAATTACCAAAATAATCATTAGTTCCAGCCCTGACTTGCACAACATACCCAACATGTCAACCGCTATTCCATTCACAGTTTAATAAATGCATCAGTGGCTTCTCCCATTTTGATTTAAAATATAAAACTATACATGGACCCTATCTCACGGACCCCACAGAATATCGTGAAGATTGAATCCAAACAGTACCAATACTCAGTATGGGATCAGGACGAATTATAAATCATGTTTTTTTTTTTTTTTTTAATATGCACTTAGCTTATAAATGGCACTTTCTGCTTTTTGGGCAGAGACATTCAAAATCACTGACTGAACTGTTCAACATAGAGCTACTAAACTAGAATAAAGATGCATAACTCTGCTAATTTATAGAAGAATCAATTGAGCCCTTGCAATGAAAAGCGTGACATTTTTATGAGAACAACTATAGTATTGTATAAACATTATTTGAAGACTTCCATTTAAAACAAATTAGTCATTAAAGCCACAACAAAACCATCACAGTGGCTTTAGTGCCTGCTTGAATTTAAATAGAGAATGTTAAATAATGTTATACAATACTTCCAAGTTTTTTAAAAATAAATGTGTCATATTTGTGGTTTTTCATTGCAATGGTTCACAACCATCACTACATTTGGAACAAAACAAATGTTGTATATTTATTTAATCATTTATTAAATAAACAATTGCTAGTTTACTTCTAATCCTGTCATTGCACATTTCTATAAGTAAAGTCAAACATATTTCATTTAGATCTTGCATTGGTCTAGTTTAGTCATTATGTAAAGCTTCATACTAACAACATTGTTCTGAGATCTAGGTAGTTGCAGATACTGGAGATTCTGTTTCTGTTATATAGCTTATAAATTACACTGAGGTTTAAGAGTAACTTGGGGAATTTTGCTAACAGAGCTCTCCTGCAGAGCCGATTACCTTGAAGCAAACCAGTGGATAATGGGCATACTGAAATTATGATGGCCATTCATCTGATCACTGACAACATATAATTTATGTCAGGTAGAGATTTCAGTTCTGACCCTAAATAATTGTCAACATACTAATAAAGCGACTCGTCAAATTATGCTTTCAAGTGGCATTCATGATGGCACAAGTTCATTATGGCTAAAACTTCCACCACTGATACAATGTGCACCAGCATCACATCTTCCAGATCAATCCCTCACCAAACAGCTTGTTTAATAGCACAGTGGACCACAGAAAGGGCTAGATGGCACAGCCCAGTAAAGGGCCATCAGTGCTTTAGAGTCAGTGAGTCACGTCAGGGTTGTGGACGGACGGAGCACACTTTACACCCCACTGAAATCCAACAAGCAACAAAAAAGGGGTTCATGGAGCTCGATAAATTCAAGTTTAACAGTGTGAGCGTTGACTGTAACTAAAAGCCGATCTTGCCTCTGGTCATGGAGTAGCCCAGTTTGGCCTCGTTGTTGATGAAGGACATAATGCCCAGGTAGGTCTCGATGAGCAACGGCCTCTCCAGAAGCAGAACACCGTGAGATCGGCCTGGGATGGGGAACTCTTTATGAGCTCTCTTCACTGCCTGGATCAGTTGGTTTTTAAAGTTCTCTAGCTGAGAGAGGGGGGGAAAAGCAGGGGCTGAATGATAAAAAGAAAATACTGTGGTGTGACTAATGATGCATAAAAATTGCTGTTTCGGAAATTTTGAACATGCTGAGCCAAAAACTCTAATCGAAAGTCTTGTTTTTTTTTTTTTGTTTTTTTTTTACATTTACAGCATTTAGCAGCATTTTATCGAGAGCGACTTACAAACGCATTATGTATTCTTCCTAGTAGAATAATACAATAGTTATAGTAATAGTTATATTTAATGACCTTTATTTTTGTAATGACAACACTGCACAGCACTCTACTCACTATTTGAATCGATTCACAATACTGAGCTGAAGACTTGATTTTCTTATAAGACATTCAACAAATGACACTCATTTTTAATATATTATATTCCTTTTACGTAAATGATGCAAAACAGTGTCTGTTTAAGGGCACGTTCAGCCATCAATCTCTATTTAGCCACAGGCACAAGGTTACATTGAAAGTAATAAAGTACATATTCAAATCTTGCCAATTTAGAGTAATCCATGTTGTTGTAATGTAAATTAAAGCATGTCTTTGAACTGAGGGGGAAAAATTTGAACACCTGGAGTACATGCAAACTCCTCACAGGCAGAGACTGAGGTCGGGATTGAACTGAATGTAATGCCAGCCAAATGTTGCACAATATATGTTACGCTCACGCTGACATGAACTTTAGATACCATGAGCCAATTCAATTAGGGGTGGCATTGAATCAAACAAGGAGGAATTGAACTTCACAGCCATTTACAATCCTGAAATGTGCATTTCACACATCCCACCTCTTAATTAGTTCATTCGCTTATCCCTTAATCAGGTCTACATTATAAGTAGAATGGAAAACATTTACATTCAGTCGGTATGACTGTTAAATCATATCTAAATGCAATGAAACTATTTTTTTTGTCTGATCAGTTTGAACAAAATCAGGGGACTTGATTTGCCAATTACACCATGGTCCGTCTCAGTTTATTCGAAAAAAAACCTTTTCCATCACTTACAGTGCCTACAAGTAATTTTCAAACCCCCTGCATAATTTTCACATTTCCAATTAAGTTAGAGCCTTCAAACTTAGCATTTATGAACAGATGTCTAAATATGAATCACAAATATAAATACAATTAGCTCAGTTAAATTACAATACTTTTTAAACATGAACATTAAGGTGAATTATTATTCATCCCCAATATTTTGTTGAATAAGGCTGGTTTGCAATTACAGCTATAGCGTAAGACCTGATCAGGCCGCCTCCATGCAGGTCTTCAACAAGTTATTTAGACTCTTTGGGCACCTCTTGTGCACTTTGATCTTGAGCTACTTCCATAAGTTTTCAATTGGGTTAAGGTCAGGAGACTTGGTCTCATCAGTCTAGAGAAACTTGAACCAGTCTGCCTCCAAATGATCACGAGCAAACTTTAGACAGGCCTTTACATGACGCTTCGAATGTAAAGGTGCCATACAGGCTCTCCTGGAACAGAGACCATTGCGCTGGAGTATTACTTTTGCCATGGTATTTATTGATACTATGTCCCCACTGCAATGAGATCTTCCCTCCTTGTTGTCCTTGTGTCAGCCTTGACTGTTTGGACAAGCCTGGCCTCAGACCGTGCGGAAACTTTTAAAGGTCATCCAGGCCGAGCAAGGTTAACATAGTTCCATAAGCCTTCCACTTCTGGATGATGCTCCCAATGGTGGAGAGAGGTAGGCCCAACTCCTTGGAAAAAGGTTTTTGTAAGCCTTGCCAGTCTTGTGACCCTTCACGGTTTTGTCTCTGATGGCCTTGGTGTGCTTCTTTGATGAGTGCTGTTCACTTATTTGGGGAGTGACTTTTATAATCACAAAAGTCGTGAAAAAAAAAAAAAAAACCCTGATAATTAACCCATGCACATGAAGCTCATTGTTCTCAATACCGCAATTACTTCTTAATACATTGTTCTCAAAAATAAGGGGATATTTTATTAGGGAATATTTCAAAATGAAATATCCCCTCGTTTTTGGCCAGCAGTATACTTCAGGTAACCAAACAGAATTTGGGTTGTTTGAGGGGTTGAATAATAACTGACCCTGTCGTAAACTTAAAACTGATGTTGTAAGCTTATTAACAGTCCAACATTCCACAAGGTTAGGTTAACTTTAAATATGTAAACGTGCAAAATCTGTAAGAGGTGGAATACTACTTGTAGGCACTGTATTTCTGCATTTGCGCTTTAGTCATATTCTTTTATACCTCTTTCTGGTGTAAAACTGTTTCACGATATTTGGCTGTTTTTTGAATAATGGGCTTTTTTCCATTCAGGTTTTTCTTTGCACATACTCAAAATTACATACAACAAAAACTTGGTAAATGGAAGGCCTGCTACAGACATGTAAGCACACGAACACCTCTATTCAGAATATATGAGCTTTCAAGCATACCTGGCAGAGGGATGCCACCTTTTCATCAGCCTGGGCCATGGGATGTTCTGTGAAGGTGGCGTAGGGCATGTCTGTGGACCAAGGGTTCCAGCGGTTCAGGAACGAAGGCCTTGGTCGTTTATCCCAGTGCACTCGAATCCCACTGCCCTCTCTCCTGCATACGCACACATATATGATAAAGAATATATACTGTAAATAATCCATTAGTGTTCAAATCCTGAGGTCAGGGAAGTTTAGGAATTACTCGTGCTCCTTACTTGTTGAGAGATTTTGGTGGAAACTCAAACTCCCCGACCGAAATTGTGTCTACTGCATTGAGAGAAATTCTGATGACCTGCTGACACAGCAAGTTAATGAAGTCATACTTGCAAACCAATAAGGACCTGCAAAACAGACAATGACACAGCAAAAAAAGACATTAAGCATCAGGAACCAATGTGACCATCTTATTGGTCTAACCACATATAAAAAGATCTTTCTCTTACCTCTCTGTTATTAGAACCAGTCGCTCTTTTTCATTGTTCCAGTGATCAATTCTGTGAAGAAATGGAAGAGTCAATAGAATGGATCAAACTAAAATCTCATGTTATAACATATCATGGGAACCAGTAGTAAAAATGGGAGCACTAGTAAAAATGCTCGATTGGGATATTAATGGAGAAGGATTTACATTGCTGAAGGATAATGATCCATGTACAAAGGACCCATAGCAGATCCCAAAAAAGAAAAAGAAAAAAATACATAATAACAAAAGAAACAAAACTGAGCAGAGAATACAGAAATATTTTGGGTTCATACTGTCTGCTATGAAAAAACTAAAGTAAATGTACAGGTTTTATTGGCTTGTTTATTGTCATACTGTCAGACCTGATTTGGGGTTGAATAACTTTCTTTTAGCTTTGCTTGACGATTATGGATTATGAAAGTATTCATACAATCATTAGTTTCACAACAGTATCACATATATCACAGTAATAAAGATAACAGTTTGTTCATTTGTAAAATATACTGCAGTAGTATTTATGTGTTTTATTGGCCGGGCTATAATGAATGCAAACCTCAACACTAGGGCTTTATAAGTGAATCACCAGCTTTAGTCACAAGGCAAGGACTCACTCTGCCAATAGCCAGACACTCAGGACTTCACAATCTTCTGAAGGCAAGGCCACTGTACGAATATCGTTCACTGCCTGCTCTATGGTTCCTGGCTGGGAAACAAAAAAGCAAAATGTCACATATTCACACTAGAATTTTTAAAATTATACTTTACATCATTCACATATAATTTGAAATGCTTTTAAGAGCTGCCTGGCTTTGGGTTGGACTAAACATAATGTCTGTCAAAAATCCAAATTTTTAATGACAGAATACAACTTGTATATTTTTTTTCTTTTAGCTTGGATCTACACCAATTCCCAGTCTCTTGAAAATTCTCACTACCGCATGTACGACCCTTACATCAAGGTACAAGGGCTTTAGACCTAAATCCAAAATCCAGTGCCAAAAAGCAGTCTTGTGCGCAGAGGAACATGTTACTCTTCCCATATTAAACCATCCTTGCCAGCACTTTACATGATTGTAAGGGTTGCTTTTACAGCAGTAGGGATATGACACCTTTGCTGAATCATGACTGATTTTTTTTCTGTGCTGCCCTGCCAGAGGCACCAAAAGCATAACTTTCATGCTGGGTTTGGAAACATGAGCCACAACAAAACCAAAATTGGCATTGCTCAAAGCCCCCCGAAGAAATAAATATAGGAAATGATACAATACTTCTTCCCTTGCCTTAACAGCATTTTCATGTAAGGAGACCTCACTCTTTACTTTTTTAAACTATTCTAACCATTTTTTCAGTTTGTGGCTACCCAAATTGATTGCTTGATTTGTTGGTGGTCACGGAAGCTTCTAAGCAAAGTATCTTCATGAACAAATGTTTGCCCTGTCATTATGGTGAGGTAAAAGTTACATTTGCATCATTTAGCAATGGTCTGTAACAACAACTGATCAAAGTGCCAAACACTGGCAGTGCTTGGATTTTGACTCACCCTGTATAATACAAGTAGGCCCCTCTGACTGCATGTATGGTTTTTTATAAAACATAGTTCACAAAATAGTACTGGGCAATTCGTTTATTTTTTATTTTTTAGAAATGTAAAAAAATGCATACATGAATCAGCCCTAACATAAAAATGACATGATTAATATTGTGTATGTTGCCCTAATTTTTCCCCTTAAGGGGATATATGTGCCATGATGAGGTGCACTTGGTGCAACTATGTTTTGGTAAATGGTGCATGTCAAATGCACATCTGAATGAATTCCATGATCGTTGAATCCTGGCAAAATATCACTCAGAGCATCACACTATTAATGTTACTTACTTTACCCGTCAGTAGTTTTACTATTATAGATTATTGGTGTTACTGAAGTGCGTGCACACACTCACACACTCACACACTCACACACACACTCTCTCTCTCTCTCTCTCTCTCTCTCTCTCTCTCTCTCACACACACACACACACACACACACACACTCAGGATAAAAACGGGATCTCAGGAGTGACTGTGCATTTGAAACATGAAGTTCATTAATTGATAACGATAAGTGGATTTGACATTCTATTTTTTATAGGTACCCAGTTCTTAGAACTTTGATACCCAACTCCAGACATAAAACCTGACTATTAGACTTTCTAGAAAATGTATATTGTTTTGCACGTAGTTGCCATTCCTGAGAACTCACTCTTTCTTTCCATCAATGTATATTGAGTGGATAAATTACTGGACTGTTTGCTAAAATGTTGAGGATTGACTGCAAAGCTGGCACTGTTGGACCCAGGAACAAGGCTTCGAAACACGTGACAATGAAAGGAGCAGTAATAGCAAAGCCTTGCAGAAGTCCCTCCACTCAGGTGATCACAATGTCCAATAACAGTAAATCATTTGAAATTAATGAATGGAGGAAGATGTACACCATGGACACGGTACCAGTCCACCACCCGTAGTTATGTCTGGTTCCATTTTTAAAAAAATACAGAATAATTAACTCACAATATTTTCCAATATTTTTCGAGTTATTATTCATCACAGTACTGGCAACCATACTTTAAAAGGGACATTAGCTACCAACAGTGCATGGACAAACAACAGATGAGAGAAATGTAAATAAAAAAATGAAATATTAAAAAAAAAGAAATATAATTATGCTATGTGTTTTTCCTGGATGTTTATCATAAGCTAACAGTAATAGCTGAAGTAATTGAACTGAATCATTACTTGTTGCATAATAACGTTAGCATGTTTAATTTGTTAGTTGTATGTCTATAAAGACAAGAGTTTTTTTTCCTGCTTATGGTATTCACAAGAAGCATATGATTTGCTGGGAATCACCAAGGTGGGTGGTGTGAGCATTGTCAGAGTGAGAAGGGAACCTAAGCATGGCACATACATTTCATTATGACCCCAGGAAATCTGTGTTAACTTGTGAAAAAGGGGTGTAATACGTCACTTTTATGACTTATATCCTTCTTTTGACACGTCCGTTATTTAATATATTTATAAGGCAATTGACAGGTGCAGATTTCATATTATTTACATGGACCTATCGGCCATATGACTGGGCCCATTTTTCATCAAATCTGGCTTTTAATAAAACCATAGTAAGGCCATCCATTAAACACAGACTTCTGCATTAATTCATATTCAATGCCAGCTGACAGCTCATGATGAGGGAAGAATGGGGAATCCATTCACATGCATTTCTGTGTAAGCACCAGAACATTTTTAGAGAGAACCAAGCATCTAGGCTGTGATGAAATATTCATACTAAACACAAAA
>JAUZST010032630.1:0-28755 GCA_034779995.1 Parotocinclus haroldoi | reverse complement strand
TTATATATATATATATATATATATAAATAATGTGTATATATACATACATACGTACATATATATATACACACACATACATACATAACTTTCTGCTTCATGTGTCAACAGCCGGATGGGCTTATATTGAATACATCTACACAAAGTGCAGATACACAAATTGGAAATGCTTGACTAGGGTGGTGGCTTTGTTTAGCTAGTACAAGCATTTTATGCTTTGGAAGAATATTAACTTTAACAAAACAAAACAACCGTCTTACCATTACATTTATGTCATTTAGCAGACACCCTTATCCAGAGCGACTTACAATAAGTAGAGTCTTACAATCCAAGCAAACTGTGGGTTAGAGGCCTTGCTCAGAGACCCATCAGTGGCAGACGTGGGATTTGAACCCTAGACCTTTTGGTCCATAGTCCAGTATCCTAACCACTAAGCCACCACAGTCCCAGCATTTGAGGCTCTCAGATAAATTTTAAAAGTATTTTTTCCAATTCATTTGAAGCACTTGTGAAGGGTACAGTGATAATTTGGAACAACAGCATCAACATGCAATCCTAAAATGGGTCCATACTATACAAAGGATTACCTCTAATGTAATATTATGACACTCACCACTAACTACCACTAGATACTTTCCAATATGTGAAAGTAGGAGAAATATGCTGACAGCAGTGCACATTTACCTGAGAGACAATAAATGCTAGGAAGCAGTGACAGTGAAATCCATAACCTTCAGGTTTTTCTCGTTGGAAAATTACCACCTTATGTAATCTCTGAAATATGGGTTGACTCATAACACACAGTTCTACACATTTTTTTAAACCTGTTCTCTGTATTTATGGTATTGAGTACTGAAAACTTTAGGAAAGAATCTTGAAGAACACTATTCGAAATTTTGAAGCCTCGTGTTTGGCTACCTAAACTTTGTTTTCAATATTAGTTCTTCAATTATTCTTATATGGTCCTTTGCATGTGATGGTTCCTTTTGATCCTCATGTCTCACCACCTGATTTTAGCTACTATTTTTTGTGTAAAATTATTAGCAGTCTTCTTTGTCCAAACAATATTTCACCCCTAGCTGTTTCTTGTGCTCAGTGTTTTGTTTTTAACTTTTTAATGTATACTGCTAAAAAAAATAAAGAACACAATGTAAGTAATGGGATCCCTTTATTTTTTTTTTTTTAGCAGTATATTAGAACACACACGCATGAGTCAAAATGTTATGAACATGTGCTTAATATGCTGCTGGTTGTCTGTCTGTCACCAAAACAGCTCTGAACAGCCAAGACACTGACTTTAAAAACTGCTGAAGATGCCTTGTGGTATCTGGCACCAAGACTTATGCAAGGGTTTCTTTAGTTCTCCATGTTGCAAAGTGGTAGCAGATCAGACCTGTTGTTCCATGACATACACTGTGTGATGTGACACATTTCCCCTGTAACCTACATTAAATCTATTTAACTTGCATCTTAGCCCTTATGTTGGTTAAGCTAAATTGGATAGCGTGTGTTGTCCTCATGCATGGATGAACCTTGGGCACCCTACTTCCTGTTGTGAGTTCTCCTTGCTCAGACCACTAACCAACAGTACCCCACAAGTCTTGACATTTAAAAAATGTCTTGATCAAGTCATCTTTCCATAATTATATGCAGATTCACTGTCCAATATAGAACAGACCAAAGCTGAACCAAGATAAACAAAAAAAATTGTGAAGAATGTGAGCTTCCTGAAATGAATGTGAGATTATGCAAGACAATGTAGGACTAGCCTCATGACTGATGGCACATTGAGGTATGACAGAGCTGCTTCACCTCACAATGTGAAGAACACCTGCTAAGGTTTTGATGTAATATGTCTTACAATATCCATGTCTTGGTGCTCCTGTGCTGTTTTGGTGGTCTCTTTCCATATTCAAATGAATCTTAGACTTGTCTACTTGTTGCCTACATTAGTTAAAGCTTACCAATGAAAATTTATGGGAATACCAAGGATTTCTGTATTAAATACTTGAAAGGTGATCGTCTTCATTTAAGTCAAAATGACAGACGAACACATAGCAACATGTATTTCTGGATAGAACACATTGGTATGTATTGTCATAGTTTGAAAAGGGAATGTCAAGATACATACTAACAAATTTAGCTGTATGTTCTTATTAATAGTATAATGTTGGCCATATGGGATATAGAGGTGGTCTGGTTTACATGATGCTTAATATGTGCTTAATTATATTATTATGCTGCTTCACGTATTAGCATTAGTTAATCTATTTAAACATCAAATTACTTTTTGATGATACTACAAAAATCACAGCATCTTATTTACAAATAGCACCAAAGGGTTGCTTATTTATTTATTACTTATAACATTGCGTCAGCATAGATGGCTATTCACAACAGGACCAAGGTTACACTGACACTAGTCAGACACATTGACTTTGAAATGCGGAGGAATTTGGAGTACTCAAAGTAATCTCATGCGGACACAGGAAAGACATGAAAACAGAAGTAGCCTGAGTTTGAGATTGAACCAGGGCTCTGGGGTGACTGTGCTTACCCACTTGCTCCAGCATATAGCCCCCACATTGTTGTAAACTATCACAATTTGGCTATTAAACAGATAATAATTTGCTAATTAATAAAGTGAATCACAAAATGTGTCACAATAAAAAAACATATGCTCTATACATTGCATATGAAGCAGAAGTGTACATAATGTAATGTGACATACAGGGTAAACCCACCTGTACTACCAGTGGTGGTACAATGGTTATATCATGGTTAAGTCTTCCAAATGGTTTGCACTGAGATTTGGAGAATGTAACCATAGACTGACACCATCTTCTGCATCTACTGTGATATCTTTGCAGGCCTTTCTTCTTGGGGGTAAAATAAACACTTCTAATAAACACGTCTCTGCAGGTTCATTATGACTCTGAGAACAGAGTGAGAACAGTTTATTTGTGTATTTTTCATAAAAGTAGCTGTTCTGTAGCCATTGCCTGTGTTTCATAAGAGTCAACACAATCTTTTCAAAATGCATTCTTTCTCTAATCTTCTTTATGTTGATAAAGGAAAAATGAAAGCCTCTCCAATTAGCACTCAGCTACAGAAATCACTCAGGCCGAAATTCCCAGCAGGGTGGGGGTTGGGGGTATGACTACCACAAACGGTCTGGCCAAAAAGCTTTGTATTCAATGCAGCCTTAAAGCCTGAGCAGGAACGTCCCCTAGTGTTTGGCATTGTATACACACGCTACCATACGATGGATGAAGGATCTTCTACTACTACTAGCTACCATTGTCAAGGATTAGCAAGCTGACTTGCCTTGGCTGAACAACACACAGTATGAGCTAAACATAAGTACAAACTTTAATAGAATTATTTTTTCACATTATAACTCCACTTTTTCCTGGTCAAAGTTGTGGGGACCCCTATCCTCAGAGATCACAGGATACAGGCATAAGCATGATTGATGCAGCTGCCCAGGCCCCACAACGGGTCCATGTTGGCTTGCACCTTAGAGCTCTAAACTCCTCACTCTGCAGATTTAATATTGGTTTATATGGCTTATTTAATTTGGTTAAATTAGCACACATGGCTATATTCAGGAGAGGAAAGGGGTTACATAAATACACACAATATCAGTACAAGTTCAATATAAAATGGTCACAGTCAACTTCGTATTTTAAATTCACCTCACTTGCAACTCTTCAGACATAGGAAGGGCACACAGCCGGGTCCCTGATCTCCTTGATTTAGTGTGACATTATTACCCACCGAGCCAACCATCTCCCTTCAAGTAGGACAACACTAGTAAAACAGTGAATCAGTATATTTATTACATGTAACTCTTTGGCAACAATGTAGTCTCATAACTTTTAGAACACTGGAACATAACGGTCTACTGCGAAGATGAAATAGCTCAAACGGCAAACCAATCCTAAAACAATAAATGCAAATGAAATCCAAATATACAAAGAAATAGAGAAAATGTCTTAATATATTATAATGCATGGACAATGCACATCTCTGGTAGATGAACGGTTTTAGAACTTCTATAAAATTATAGCTTTAGTAATATTTAATGGGTTGTGCACTAAAGTCGGTAAAAGTAATATTGCAAAGAATTCACCATTAGTCACAAATAATTATACAGCTCACAATAAAGAGGTGATATTTCTAAATGAAATATCCCCATATTTTTGTGAACAGCGTATATAAAAAAGACCAGTAATATCAGGGCGCATAAAATAAAAAAAAATGGTTTTACAAGAGCTCACCATCTTAAAAAAGTAACTTATGGACTTGTGGCATGACATCAGATAAGTGGCATTCCACTGGCTACTGAATGCCATTTAGACTTAATATGATTGACCACTGATTACCATTAGAGACAATGTTGCTGAACAGAGCTGGGTACTGTAGTGGCTACAATTCAAAGACAGACAGGAATGTGGGTTGCAGCATTGCTACATAATACTGCAAGCCACACTTGACCCAACCCGTCAGATAATTGTGAAATCTATGGCTGTTTTGTTGGAAAATCACTGGGTGTCAGAAGCCCTAAACTTTACATGTCTCCAGTTATAAAGGACTACACATTTATACACGTCTGCTGTTAGTGTTGTATTAGATTTAGTTTGTCAACTGCAACATTTTAATGACTGATCTAAGGTTCATTCACTTTGAGAAATGTTAGCCGCAGCGAATACTTCTGATGCAGTGTAATAGGACAGTAAATACATCACAATAATTTTTAAAAACCTATGCTATATACATTTGCATATGAAGCATAAGTACACATAAGGCAAGAAGACAATAGGTAAACCCATCTAAAGTGGTAGTAAATTGGTTAAATCATGGTTAAGTCTTCTAAACAGTTGGCACAGATTTGGAGACTTTGTAACCATAGGCTATTACAATCTTTGCAAATCTACTATGATAACTGAAAAAAATGCTTTTCTGCTTGGTAAAATAAACACTTTTGCAGCTTCATTATGACTCAGGTAGTTTTGGTCTCTTTTTTAACAGTGGATGTGCATAGTCTCGGTCAAAAAAGGCTTGCATTCAATACAGATTTAGATCAATGGGTGTCTGAAGCTCTTAACTTTAAATGTCTTTAGTTCTAAAGGGCTACATTTCTATACAAATCTGCTGTTCAGTTTGTTGAACAACTACAAAAATGTTATTGACTCAATTACTTCTACTACTAAAATAAAAATGTAAACTACTAAATTGATGAGCCTCTTGTTAAGAAGTGTGTAAGAATGAAATGATGGATGTCTCAAATCTAAACAACTTGAAAAGATCATTTCTGCCAATCTATCAATACTCAAAAATGACAGTGTGTACTTGTGTATAAAGTGCAATCGTATATGAAATTAACAAGGTAGTAGAAAAAGAGACTACATGCATTTAAATGCTGGCTTTAACCCACTTTAAGGGTGATGTTCTCTAAAAACGAACACCAAAAAACAAAATGAGAAAATTACAGTAACTAAACTAATCTGCTTACTCTACTATTCATAACTTGACAGTCTCATACATCAAACTGGGTGTGGTCACAAACACACTGAACGAATCTGCACCAATTGAATAAGTTTTATCTTTAAAAAAAAAAGAAAAAAACAACAAAAAACTTTATATTAAGGCATAAATGTAAAAATAGGTTTCTACCACATTAATGCTTTCATGTACTCCACAGAAATTAGGCTATTAATCTTTGGTATAATCCTTACACATATTACGGCACATTATACTCAACAAGGCTTTAAAGAATGTGAAACTAAGGTCTTGTAACACCTCATTGGTTTGGGATGAACTCGAATAGGGAACCTGATCAAAGGTTCTGCTTTGGCTCACTGACAGTCACACAGGAAAAGAGAGTAGGGATGATATGGGAGACTGGACTAGGCCTCAAAACACCCAAACGATCAACCAAACACCCTGAACCTGATCACCTGCCAGCTCAGTGTTCCTTTCATTCTCACTACATAGAGGACAAATCTGACATTAATCTTGCATAACTGAAATGGCCCCAAGGCACTGAAGTCACTGATAATCCACGTTAAGAGCTATTGTAGTACAGAAGTCCGGGTCCCATTCAAAGGACCTACACATGTAAACAAAATGTACACAGTCCTTTAATTACACAAGTCTGATCCATCTATTATTCTTGGCTCTGGCTCTGGCAGGAAGAAATAGACACGCATTAATAAACAGAGGCAATTGATGAACAGAGGTGTAAGAGTGCACCGATTCAGGGCTGCCACGGCTTCCTGTCTTTGCCTAGATGTTCAGGAAGGTGTTTATAGTGACATTTATCCCCAAAGTGACAGCCTGTAGTCCTCCAGAAATAGCACTCATCTCCATTGACAGGACCTCTGCGCCTTGCCCTGGAGGACATTCCACCACAAACACATTCGTGAAAAAAATCCTGTGATAAAAACATGTAGTTTTTTAAAAAGTGTAGCTAAATTACAGCAAAGCTCATTACCCAGCAGCCCCGGTGGCCTGTGATGCAGTGGGAACAGGAAATGATTTCTGGATGCGTCTGTCTGGATACCGGATCACTAACCGTGTGTTTTCTATTAAATAACCCTGATGAGTATAATAAAAAAAAGTTAAACTCAGACTTAAAGTACCATCTAATGTAGATGCCAGCCATTTATTACAATCTAGAAACCTCTGATTCATACAGATTCAAACACTACTAAGATTATGGCTCACTGATATTAAAGTGTGGTTTGTGTGGAAAAGTGTGGTAAAATTATATGTTTATATAAAAGCATTTAATAACAATACTGATGCACATGCTGATAGCGTTCTTTCTGTAAAATGCAATGTCCAAAGCAACGTTTACATTTTTGTAAGGAAATCACCCAAAGTGACCTCGTTTACAGAAATTTGGAATACACAAACTTGGGAAATTAAAGAAAGAAGAAGAATATTTACATAATTCGTTTCAAAAAGCACCCAAGTCACCATTATTTATTTGTGTACTCTTCCAGAGTTTCACAGACACTCTTTCCAGAGTGCCTTACAACTCATACAGTACCAAGCAATTGTGGGTTAAGCTCCTTGCTTAGGGACTCAACAATAGTGGCTCGGCACAGATGGGATCTGAACACTAAAACTTCTGGTCTAAAGTCCAATACCTTAACCGCTATGGCACTACTCTAAACTAAAACTAGTTTAATCTTGAAAATGACTGAATAAAAAAGGAAAAAAAAACAACAATAATTCAAGTTTATATCAGGTTTATACAATCTCCTGAATAGATATGTCTAGCTGGTGTAAGCATATAGCTAAAATATCAGTAATAAAAAAAAGGACACGAGGGGACAGACATTTGACAAGATTGTAACTGATCTTAATAGCAGCTCAAATGGCAAACGTCAAACGAGGTATGATGCTTTAAAAATGTGAGCATCTTCTTAAAGTGCAGTTCTACTATACTATGAAAGAAAGGGTGCTTAAATTCTTTAGTCAGTGTCACTAATCACTAGTCACTAATTAGTCACTAATTTTGACATAATTAATCATAACACTAATATTAGTAATAATACTACCCATTTTATACAAGAGAACTCACGTTAAGCTTTTCCATTGCACGTGAGGCCATGCTTGCATTCTTAAAGTTAACAAAAGCACAAAAGCGCTCATGAAGTACTCGGATGCTCTCGATTTCTCCATAGCTGGAAAAAAGATAGGACTGAGTCAACAAACACAACAACAAAATGGAAAATAAACAGCACATGTACTAAAGCAAAGCCCAAAGAGTCTTAGTGTTTCAGTCTCACTTTTTGAAAAGGTCCCGCAGGTGCTTCTCTGTCAGTTCAGTGGTTACGTTACCCACCCAGAGAGAAGGGCATGGACTTCTGAGATAGAGAAACACAGAGATAATGAGCAAACCCATGGGACGCATGCAATATGCATGCAATAAGCCAACGGACTGGCAATATTGCAAGTAGCTTTGTTTTCACTCACCCTGGCTGAAGGAGTGTAGATTCATTGTTTGCTGCTATGAAAAGATTGTATACCATCAAATGCATACAAAACTGATTCACTATTTGGAAATTTACCACTTTGTGAACAGAATGGGACTATGGAAATATTGCCCTCAAGTGGCTAACAGGGAGCATATCCCATTACATGTATTCATTGCATTTAACAGCTTACCTCTTGCTGCAAGAACTGCCTGAACTGTAGTATACTTCTCCAGAAGCTGCACACTTTGCTCGTCTTCATAGCCAAGATCCTGGTAAAAAATAAATGCACAATCTCTGTCATAATCAGTTGCATTATTAAGCATAATATGGAACACCTGGATGGAGCTTACTCCAAAAATCATCGGACTTTAAGCCGTCATACCCTGGCGATTGGACACCAGATCATTGCTGGGCTGGCAGGATCGGCACCAGGGGATGATCTGACAAACAGGTTCTGCTATTTCTGGCATGGCTATTTGTGCCATCATGGTGTGCTATCCAGCCCGAAGGCAATGCCAGGACCCAAACTAAGGTCACTGCTGTGGTGGGCTAGCAAAATGCTGCTGCGCCACACTAGCAAAGAACAATATGTTCTCACTATACAGTCCTGCTCACCATTAATGGCACCCATGAAGTTTAAGTACATAATGTGGAATATCTCCTGGAAAATGAATCAAATGTAACAGCTTTTTTCTATAGAGAACTTGTTTTATACAAAAGAGCAAATGATAAACAACATTTAAAACAAAAAACAATTTAAATCTTTCTGTGGCACTGGTATTGGCACCCTTTACAGTAAATCAGTATGGAAACACATTTTGACTCACTTGTGCTAAATCGCAAATGAGAATCGCCTGTGATAAATTGTCAGTACCCTTATGACATTACTAACCCAATGAATGATGACTTCAGTGTTTTAAAAAGCCACATGTTATTCCTTGTTCCTTGGTGAAGACAAAGGAGCTGTCTGAGGACATCGGAAGTGCTATTATTAGCAAATACAAGATCTCAAAGGGTATAAGGCCATCTCCAAAGACCCTGGTATCCCTGTTTCAACAGTGTGCAATGTTATTAAGAAGTTTGCCAAGCATGTGACAGTCAAGAACCTACATGGATGAGGAGGGAAAAGGAAAATTGATAAGAGATGTTTTCGAAGGTTGGTGCGACAAACATCCAAAGACATGAAGGCCAACCTGGAACAGTCTGGGGTCATGGTTTCAACAAGTACCATACGGCAGACACTAAACCAAGGAGAGCTTTATGGGCAAAGGCCAAGAAAGACGCCATTGCTGAAGAAAAGACATAAAAAGGAACGACTCAGCTTTGCCAAAGAGTACCTGGACAAATCACAATCCTTCTGGGAAAATGTTCTGTGGACCGATGAAAAGTTTGTTTACAGACGGCGCAATGAAGCATATAAGGAAAAGAACACTCTACCAACAGTTAAGCATGGTGGAGGATCCATAATGCTGTAGGTTTTTTTTTTTTTTTTTTGCTGTGTCTGGTACTGGGGGCCTCACCCGTATCACAGGAATCATAAAATTGGAGAATTACCAAGAGATTTTAGAGCAAAATGTCCTACCCAGTCTAAGAAAACTTGGTTTGAGTC
Organism: Parotocinclus haroldoi; assembly: GCA_034779995.1. Lineage (NCBI taxonomy): Eukaryota > Metazoa > Chordata > Actinopteri > Siluriformes > Loricariidae > Parotocinclus > Parotocinclus haroldoi. The sequence continues at coordinate 19,155 of JAUZST010032630.1, read as the reverse complement.
GAAGATCATGGGTCCTCCATAAAGACAAAGACCCAAAGCACACATCCAAAAGCACACAGGAATGGTTGAAAAGGAAGAAAAGGACCGTTTTAAAATGGCCAGCAATTAGTCCTGATCTTAATCTCATTGAAAGTCTGTGGGGTGAGCTGAAATTTGCCATTGGGAAAAAGAACCCTGCAAACATTCAAGAGCTCGAACAAACAGCAAATGAAGACTGGGAGAAAATACCAGCTGACAAGTGCAAGAAGCTTATAGATGGCTGCAAGAAACGTTTGGAGGCAATCATCACAGCTAAAGGGTGTGCAACCAAATATTAAGGAGGGGTGCCTTTATTAATGCACATGCTGTTTTTTTCTTTGTTCTTTGTTATATTACTTTGGACCTCAAATTAAAAAAACCCGATAATATAAATTAGTTACATTTACATTTATTTCTGAAGATATTGTACAGGTTATGCAAAAAAATGAAGGGGTGCCAATAATGGTGAGCAGTACTGTATGTGTACTATAAAGGTCAGTCAGTGGTTTTGACCTATGCTAGCTCTTTTAATATTTCATGCAAGACAACAGTAAACATACACTGTGCTTTTGGACTAGAAGATCTGAGTGGTAGCAAAAGGGGAAGCTTTGTAAAACAACATAACTGACAAGCATACTGAGATGTGTTTTATCCAAGCTGGATGTCCATAGACCACATAATTGTTCATCCATGTAAATATCCTTAAGAAGCCACAGAGCTGGAAAAAGACATCCAACTGTGTATAGTCCCCACATCAATCAATAGCATCCCTGGTAAAGATATGCAAAAGGAGTTACATAAATTCTAACCTCACAGTGAACAATGGTAATGGTAATTTTACTCGGATAAAGAAACATCAATAAGAAATAGCTGTTTTTAACAAAACAACATGATCCACAATTACTGGTAGGGATAATTAGAAACCAAAAGTAACTTCATATTAGTCGTGTTTCGATCGACTGGCCACTGGTCATTATTGTCCGATTTCCGTGACAAAGCATGTGATCGCTGCATGCCGATCAATGCCTTCCATTGCCGATAACAAAAAATGATCACTGTTCAGTGTTGTGTCTCCGCCCCCTTTCCTTTACACTGCACAGGTGCGTAGCGGCAAATCATAAGCATACATGTCTGCCGTGTGAAACTGTCTGTGAGAATGATGTAAACAAAAAACATACCTCATGGGGGAAGCACATTAAAATATTTCAATACAGCTCATTTAATGTCATTTAACAACAAACATTTGGTGGAGCATGATGGGTTTTTGAGGCTTACTGCAGAGAATAAAAAAAGGCATCCAATATGTGATCGGTATAGGAATTAGCAGCATAAAACATGATCGGAGCATTCCTAGCTTATATGAGTGTATAGAATTATCAAGCAATAATCTGTGACGTCTTGTTTTACTTGTCACTTTATTAGGTAAGCCTCAATGTTTGTACACTCACTGTACATATTATCAGTTCTACCTACCATATAGATTTCCTGTGTAAATGTAAAAGTGGTCAGGACCGCTACTATTATTTTATGTTTTGGATCATTATCAGCACTGCAGTGACACTAATGCAGAATTACATTTTTTTCTGGAGGTTTTCAGCCTAACAGTGTCTTTGCAGGGCTGAAAATAAACAGCCAGCCAAAAATGTCCAGTCACAAGCATCCCGTAGGCAGCATCCTGTGAGCACTGATGAAGGATTAGAGGAAGAATAACAAAAAACGTGCAAAAACAGATGCGCGTCTCTGATTTTACATCTGCAAGGTGAAGCAATAATACTTAATACATTTAGTAAACGGTATTCAAAAAAAAACTTCAGGAACACAGCTGTATCTGATCCAAACACACCAGCAAACACCACCATCATCATGCCATTGCTACTGCAGTGTTGAGAATGACCCACCACCCAAATAGTACCTGGCCTGTGGGGGGTTTGACAATTAGAGAGCAGAATAAAGGGGACAAACAAAAAATGCCGAAAAACAGATGGCCTACAGCCTGCAATTGTAGAACTTCAAAGTGCTTATACATAACTGATAAAGTTATATATAGTGTATAAACAAAGAGGTGTAATTAAAAGTGGCCAATGAGTGTAGAATAATAAGAAGGTTAAATTGCCAATCATTCTGCAACATGGCAAAGACAACAGAAGATACAATTCAAATAAAGAGATAATTATACAGAAATATACTACCTATCCTTGATCACCCAGTTTCCAAAACTAACCTCAGATTCCTACTACTATTCCTATCTTACCACTAACATAATCAATTTGAGTCTGCTATACACTACTTGGACTTTGTTTCATGGTGAGAATCAAAGACCAAACTTTCACGGCAGGTTTATCATAAAAAGAAGGATGACGGCATGAAAGAAAACAACCTGACACCCACTATTAAGTATGGCGGAGGGTCTGTTCTCACTCTAGGCCCTGGGAACCTGGCAAGGGTACAAGCATGGCCTTCAAGAAATAGCAGGACATGTTATATCACAATCTGTCTGAAAAAAATGGGTCACCATTGGATCTAGCATGACAATGATCCTAAAAACGTCCCGATAAACACGAAGTGGTGTAAGAAGGTTGGTTACAGAAGATGACCAAATGCTATTTTATTGGGAGGATGCACAACGTATTAAATTGATAGGTAACAAAAGATGCAGAACATATGGTTTAAGCAAACTTGCTTTAAGTAAAGGTTGGGTTTTTGGTTAACCACTGAATAACAAATCAAATTTAAGTTACTAAGTTACTAATAGGAGTGAAGAGAAAGGTGTAGGTAACAGCAAGATGCCTTGGCCTATAAAATCAGATTCTACTAGTTTACTTGCCATAAGCTGCAACACTTTGCAGGAATACAGGTCATCAACTGCCTCCTCACAGTCCTTATCCAGTCTTACAACCTGTTCCATAGCTTTCTCAGCCTCATCGTACCGCTAAAAAAAAAAAAAAAAATTTAAATAAAAACAAATAAAAACAGACATAAATTATAAATCTGTCCATAGTAACACTGGAATTGCCACAAATGAATTAATATCTACAGCTTTATAAGAATTTAGCATTTCCTGTACCTTAAGTCCCATTAGGGCAGTTCCCTTGCGGTAGTAGCCCTTTGGCCAGTCAGGAGCCATCTGAATAGACCTCTCAGCATCAGCAAGTGCTAGAGCATACTGCTCCAGACAGTAGTAACAATAAGAGCGATTTCCAAAATACCTGCCATCCCACAGAACAAATGCAAAATAAAGCAGCAGATAAATGGCAGGGCAGTTAAGTCAAGCATGTACAGAATGGGTAAAAGTCTGTTTAGAGCAGAACCTGTAATCCTTTGGGTCACATTTGATAGCTTCTGTAAACATACTAACAGCCAGACTGTACTGTCCCTCCTGCACCAGCCTGATGCCTTTCTCTGCATTATGGACAGAAAATTTGTTCAAATAAATGCAAATAGAAACACAAACTATTGGACCAAATTAATAGGCATATTACATTCAGAGCAGACCATTCGGGACGCAAATATTTTATAGATATTATAAATATTTGAAAAGTAGTACACAAAACAAGTTAAAGAAATACAATCAGTCAGTATTACAGTATTGTTAGTTATGACACGAGTCATCTGACCTTTTTAAATTGTATATTAATTACGCACGCGCATACAGACGTGAACACAGACACGAACACAGGTAATTGGGATATTTAGTCATTACATAACTGAAAAAGATTCTTTCAGAAAGTTTTGGCTCAACCACAGTGTATATGCTTTTAACATACCTGCCAATGATGTACTTCTTTTACTCACAGAGTCAGGTGCACACACCTGGAAGAAAGAAATAAAACAGCTGGGAAAATTGCAGCCAACACTGTATTTTCTATCATCTATGTCTCAGCTTTAAAGTACTTTAAGTATTCTACCCATTTAAACCAATCAGACATTTATAGTACTTCGTAAACTTTGTGTCCTTCAAAGCCTACTTTCTCTTTGTTTCTTTATACTTTAAACTGCACCTAACAGTAGGAACAATTTCTCCTTAAGAATAACCTTGCTCTGCCAACAGAAATTTTCTTATTTAACCTTCTTATGCTTAAGACCTTGGTAACGCCACTAATAACCACATCACTCACACATCAGATAAAGTCAACCCAATTGTCATGGTTTTATGCAATATCATTAAAATATTACATGTACACACAGTATGAAAAAAGTATTGTTGCTCATCTACTTAAAAGTATACATTTATCTTTTGTGTAGCCGTTTTCACTTCACAACTTCAAAACATTTTTTTGTCTGTACATAAACAGTCAATTTTGTCCATGCAGAATGATATTAATTATCATCTGCATAATGCATATTACTGCAATATAATTTCTTACCCACTGATAAATGTGATGTCCATAACATTTCTGGTATGAGAGGTTTGGCTAGGATTAAAATGACAATAATCACATCACCCACCACTCCCTTTAAATCCTTCACTGCAGAGCCACTGACAAAATGAAGTTGCTGATTATTATAAAGTTGACCATACATTTAATTGCAAGTTATATAATAAAAAAGTGCAGCATAGATAAACAAATATTCTAAATGTATGTTCTAGTTCCTAATGTACCGCTTCTTAACTTTAATAAAGAAACAGCAACGTCCTGTGTGTTATTGCAAAAATTATGTTAGTAAGCTTTTTACAGCACAATCACACTCACGTCTTTGGCTTCATCCTCTTTGGATTTACGACCCGCTTTGCACTTGGCTTTAGGTCGGATGTGACTAACAGCATTGGCAACAAAGGCACTGCTGACATCCCATTCGGGCTCCTAAAGAAGAGAAAATTAAACTGTAAACCTATTTTAAAAAATAAGTTTGTAATTCCAGGCCTAATAGATCTACTCTAAAATCCTCTGCAGCATGCAATACCTCTTCACAGGCAGATGCCGACAACTGAAAGTTTCCCTTGACTTCTGAGTCCAGTGGTAGTACAGAACTGCCCTCGAAGGGAGGACATGCTTTATCCACCACTTTTTCTTTCACTTCAATGACTTCTTGCTCTTTTACTTTCTCCTCTTCCTCATGGTTATCGTCGTCGTCCTCCTCCTCCTCCTCCTCCTCCTCCAGTAGATCCTCTGCCTCAGATACACTGTCCTCCAGTTCTGAGTCGACCTCTCCATGCTCTTTTTCTTCCTGAGTGAAGAGAAGGAACCAAGGCAAAAGATGCAATCAACCCACAGAACCACGTGGAACCAAGTTAAATCTAAACGTCTTCTAAAGCAACATACCTGCAAGATGTGCTCATCATTTTTAACCCTCTCAAGTTTCTTGCGCTCTCGCTGACGCTGAAAACAAAATGAAACACTTCTCAGGTCAATGGTAAAAGAAAATGTTATTTTACAACAATCTCTTTTATTCACCCTAAACTATTTTAAATATTGGTTCCACTGTCTGTGAGAGTTTCTCAAGGATAAGCCATTTTAAACTGATTATTATTTAAACTGATAATTACTGAGTAATACAAAAAAAAACACATCTATATTAGTAAATGAAAAAACACAGCAACTTGCATTCTATTTAAAGTTACAAAGACATTTTTCTAAATATACAGTCAGATGAGCAGTTTAATGTTTGATTAAATGGTTCCATTATTATTTGGGATTTAATCACATGTTCCATGTGAGAGGAAGTTCTGGTGGCTATGGGTGTAGGTTGCTCTTTCCATGTTCATTTTTTCTAGGTGTTCTTTCATCCTTGTCCCCAGGGGATGAATGAGGTTTACATTGTGGGTTGATGGCATGGGTCTTGCTGAGACATGGTTTTGTGGATTGCCCTCAAGTTTTATGACTAGTTTCCAGTGTCCACTCTGTTTCACAGAGATTACTTATTCTAAATCAAATATTAACTACCCCTCTGTATTCGCAAAGGAAGCTACAACACGCAGCATAAAGTGCCTTAATGGTTGAATGTAACCAAAATTCAGCAACCCTACTGCCAGATGCACACCCTGCCAAACCCGCACAATGCCTTTTGCTCAATAAACTGCATCTGGCACCACAGTATGCAAAACAGTGGATAACCGGAGCTGCACATGCATGACAGGGGAATGTTTAAGTGCTTGATTCGCTACAACACCGCAACATAAATTAAACTGTTAATTAACCAAGAATGTCATATTAAGTGTCTATAAGATGAAAAAAGGTTAATTTCATGGCCGTGATTTAGGTAGTGCCCCATATATGACGTATTTCTAAGCAAAGCAGGCTTTTTTGAGTTCCAGAAAAGTTTCTTGAGTTTCTGGATCAACTGACATGTATTCTGGATTTTTATGGAATTTAGAACACATTTAATGAGAAGTTATATAACACACGAAAGTGTGTATAATGGGAATGCACTTGGGTTTTTTACCTTTGGATGAGAGACCTAACCAATTCTAACCTACAACCAATGAACTCCCTAATTGTTTTATATTCTCAATATTACCATGGTATATCTAGTTGATGCATTTGGACTAACCTTCCTCTTAGCTCTTCGTCTCTCAGCTCTCCTCCTGGCTCTCTCCTCTTCACTCAGGCCATCCTCTCCATTCAGCCCATTCTAAACAACACACACACTTTTGTCACACTGAAAACTAATGTACCCTGACATCTTTCAGAAAAAAATAACCAAAAACAACATTTCTTGCACCTGAGAGAGTGCATCCGGACTATGATCAGAATTGGCGTCATTCTCTATCTCCTCTGGTGTCTGGTCACCGAAGCCTGTGGAAAAATAGCAGAATAAAAATGTACTTAAAATGAATTAACTTAAAACATGAACTGGTTAAATGGTTGTTCAAATTTGACACCATACAAAATTATGTTACTAATTAAATCTAACATACAATATAACATTAAGTACATTCAGCTAGGGATTTTGTTTGACCTTGTATAAGTCATACCAGATATTCTAAATATAAAATGAACATGAGTTCATGAGGCAAATGCACTTATACATCCAGTCTATCAAACACAGACACTGCTTTAAGTAAGAATGGTACATCATGAAAGTGAAAACAAGTAGTGAAAAGAATTAAATTACTACAACCTCAATTCCAATGAAGTTGGAACATTGTGTAAAACATAAATAAATACAGAATGCAATGATTTCCAAATATCTGCAACCCATATTCAATTGAATACACAAAGACAATATATTTAAATGTTGAAATTGATAAACCTTGTTTGTTTTTAGCAAATATTCACACATTGACACTGCAACGCTTCACAAAAAAGTGGACAGGAGTATGTTTGCCAGTGCGTTACATAGCCTTTCCTTTTGACAACACTCACTAAGAGTTTGGGATCTGAGGACACTAACTGCTGAAGCTTTGTAGGTAAAATCTTTCCCATTTTTGCTTGATGTACAACTTCAGTTTGTATTTTGGACTTCATAATGCACCACACATTTTCAATGGAAGACCGTGCTGGACTGCAGGCAGAACCAGGTTAGTACTGGCACTTTTTTTAGTACAAACCCACGCTGTTGTAACACGTGCAGAATGTGGCTTGGCATTGTTTTCCTGAGATAAACAGTGGCATTCATAAAAAAGATGTTGCTTGGATGAAATTTGTATGTACCTTTCAGCATTAGATGTGCAATTTACCCATGCCATAGGCACTAACATAACCCCTTACTATCAGAGATGCTGACTTTTAAACTTTGTGCTAATAACAATCCGGACAGTCTTTATATTCTTTGGCCCAGAGGACACAACGTCCATGATTTCCAAAAACAATCTGAAATGTGGACTAATAAGACCACAGGACACTTCCACTTTGTGTCAGCCCGTCTCAGATAAACTCGGGCCCAGAGAAGACGGCTGTGTTTCTGGGTGTTGTTGATATTTGACTTTTGCTTTTCATGGTAGAGTTCTTCTGAGACACGGAAGAAAGGAAAACACACTTTCAAAATAGCAGAAATGAGAAGCACATTGTTTGCAGTTGCTGTGAGATAGGTCACATGCATTGCCTTTCTGTGGTTGTAGAAATATCTGCTTTGTGTGATTGCTACAGTTTCATAACACCTTGGTTTAGATTTACAGCATATAAGCGATCAGGGTAAGAACATTAACTTAGAACTTGGGTAGAGTTAAATTGAGGAAGACTGAATACCAAGTAATATACTGCTCACAAATGTGGGAATTGCTTCAAAATGATGCTTTCTAATTAAATATCTCTTAACTTTTGTGAGCAGTGTAAGAACAAAGTGTATCCAGTTATTTTAACAATACTTCTTGGATACTTACTCCCATAATAACTATGCACTGGGCATTAAACAATTTTAGTGTTTAAAATTGTTCAATGGTCCTAACAACAAATCACCAGTCAGAAAGTTACCGGTAAGTAAAGATTTAAAATTCCTTAACTGTTAAAAAATATCTTCTGACTTTTTTTTTATTCTTAAACTAGTAGTAATTAAGTGATTTGGGTAATTTGCCACACCTCCTGCAGCCTGTTACAAGCCTAAAAACACTCATAATTTCAATTGTATGAAGACAGTCCAGAAAAGTGTCTTTCAAGATTTGGTGATCAACCAACAGTGAATGCATCTCTACATCAATTAAGCATGGAGGGAAAGGTATCATGATGTGGGAATGCTGCTAGTATAGGGGAGTTGCTTCACTGAGAAATGTCAATTGATGCTTTGGATTACAGAACAATATTGTTGAAAACCTTGCTTCCCACAAGTTGTTTTCTGGAGAAGAATGAACAACAGATCTTGAAAAAAAAAAGACAAACCTGCTCACGCTGCAAAGACTACCAATGATGTGGTTAGTCCTCAGGCTCATGTTTTGGCCTGGTCAGAGTCGAGATTTGAACTCTATAGAGAATATTTGATTTCAAACAAAACACTGGGAAATATTTTTCAGTTAACACACCAACTGTTTACTCTTTTCTGTAAAAATCTCTTCACCCACAAGACATAAATATTTTTTTTTTAAAAATAGAAGAAATGACTATCCCTTACTAGGTTACTTTATCTGTTCATGTAATTATTGCTAATATCCTGACCACGTGTTTGATGATGAACCATTAATATTTTACAGTTTTGGTCCTTTTTTCCCCCCAGTAATGCAAAACATCAAATTATTTTCGCCTATACGGAGTGCACCATTATTAGAACACCATAAGGCAGCCACTGGAGGAAGGAAACAAAAATCTTTTTGTTAATGTGCACATGCAAATACAACTGGAAAATAAAATAATTACAGTAAAGCATTTTATTGTTATAATCTAACATCAATTAAGTTTACGTTGCTAGTAATTAGTGCTTAGTGGTATGACCATAAATTTGTATCACATACTTTCTAAGGATTACACTGGTTTCAAGGTAAATACCTCTGCTCTGGTCTACTCAATGGGTTAATCACTGCGCTGATTCAATAGAGAGAGTTACAGTGCGTTTCCTCTTTTGCATCTCCAATGCTCACCCCGCTTTAAAATCCATTTCTGTGTTCTGGTCTTTAATCTAACGGAGCATTACCCAGCTGTTAATATTTCTAGGTTGTGGTGAATGTTATGCTAGTTGGCTAGCTGGGGAGCATTACCCATCATGCTGTTCAGCGATGTAGTTGTACGCAGTGCTTAGAAGTGCTTCCAATAGCAGAAAATATATAATTTGCTGGATCTTTAAGACATTAGAGCAATGTTTCTCTCATACACTGAAATGGAGGTATTTGAACAATGCATGACATGCCTCAAGGAAATTAATACCGGTTGAACTGGTATATCACCCAGCACTACTACTAATAAAAGACGACATGGCAGAACATTACCCTGACCAGCACTTAAACAATTCATTGAAGGACCATGTAGCCCAATGATCATTAAAATGAGCTAAAACCTACACAATATTGCTTTGCGTATTCTTTTTAGATTAGATTAGATTAAACTTTGTCACTGTGCAAAGTTCAAGTACAGAGCCAATTAAATGCAGTTAGTATCCAACCGGCAGTGCAATATACAGTGTTATTTACATATAATTTATATGCAGTAGTAACATACAATATATTCAGAATATAAAAATAATATCTGCAGTAGTAGATAAATAGAAAATGTATTTAAAATCTTAACATTTCACAGAAAATGCAGTGGCAGTAGACTGACTTCTATCTAGAGCCCCATGATTTCTGCAATGAAGAAACCCCGGAAATGGGAAATCGAGGAGTAACAATGGACTTCAGATATAAAGATAGTAAGATATATAAAGAGAAATGCAAAATGTATTAATCTAAAAACAACCCAACCAACTGCTTTTAGCATGATGGGCCGATCAGTCTCATATTACTGATTCTGTGCCAGTCTCATTTATCTTGTCCAGCGCACATCAGCAACAGAAACACAGCCACGCATGAATTCAGTTCAGGTACGGAACACTCTCAGGTTTGTTCATTAGACAGGGGTTAGCACATGTTCATAATAAGGAAATATTAGATTTCAGCAGTATTTTCAGAGCTACCAAACATTCTCCCTAGACATATGCAACACAATAATAAGGATAGGGTATAGGGTTCTAGCATTATTTCAGACACAGCCATGTCTTCAGACTGGAAGTAGTGCTACTTCAGTCAATTCAGTTTACTATGTATGGTGATGTGTGTAATGTGGAGGAGCATCTCTGAAAACACAACATTATACTAATGATTTAAGAGCATTACATAAGGTTTGTAGTAATCATTTATGTAATTAATTTATGTTGCTACATGTTACAATATCAATTTCATATAAATATTTTTTTTCTATTGTTTGTTTAATTGTGGTTACTTTCTTAAAGAAAACGGTTATAATCCTAAAATGATCAGGAAGAAAATTCTTTTTTTTTTTTTAAAGGAATAAAGGAATTTGGGAGAAAATTAAACGGTATACAAACGATATATACATTGGAATTTGTCAAAGTTTTTGTTGAATGCAGTATACATCATGGTCAAGGTTTACAGGTAAAATACGCAGTGACCAACAGCTGACCCTCCTATAAGCCAATGAGGAAAACAAATGAGCTAAACGGTGATGATGAAGCTACAGTAACAATGCACATATAAACCATGTCTAGCTTTTTTGAAGCAGTGTCTGCACCCATCACAACACTGTATCCCAAATTAGAAAGTCAAGCTACAGTTTAGTCACTAAGATGTTCAATAGCTCAATAAAAACAAATCAATGTAGTTTCTGTCTAAAACAGATTGCCAGATAAATCCAATCATTTTAGCCGACTTTCCTCATTGAAGTTTCCTTTGATGCAGACTAGCAAAATTTGCTGGAATGATCTAATAATTTTCCAATTCTTTGTAACTGTAACGTGTCTGGTTTTGGTGTGTGGACCAGGTTTGCAGCCCGTGGCACAGACCCCAAATCAATAACAAGGGCTGAAGATGTAATTTACCAAGGTGTGCTGTTAAAAAGGTTTTAATTCACTTCTGATACCGTAAATACAGAACCGATAGGCATTTCCTTTGAGATCTGACTACTATCTTCTAATGTAGACAATGATTCTTGATAAAACAAATTGTATTTTGTAAGGCAGCAAGAAATATTAAGAAACGTTAATAAAAATAATAACAATGTAAATTCATGAAAAGAATTGCTTTATTAAACAGCCACACATTTTTGATTTAATGAGAGCTGCAACTAGTCAACTGAAGAGCACTAGCTGGAAACCTAAACAACACAGGGACCACTTTGACATGCGCGCACACATGCACACTATAAGCATATAAGAAAAGAAATAACTACTTACAGTATTAAAAACAAACATAATGACAAAATAATATTCTAAATAACGTCAGATATCGGTGGTAAAATTGTGGATTCATGTGAAAATGTGGATTCAAATGTACACTGTGGTGAAATGAAGTGTGCATCCAATTTTCACCCTCTACTGGAGAGCAGGTCACATGCACTTGTTTTTAGTTTTATATGCTACACCTCTTTACCAGTCAAAAACTCTATAGTATTTAAGTACCATTTTAAACATTTATATTTGTAGTTAATATTTTGTGAGGAAACTGCATATGAACTGTGTGTGAACAATAAACAATTTGCATGATCTCGTCATGGTTTTTTATTATTGTGACATTCGATAACATCGTTTACCAGCCCTTGCTAATTGCTAATGATCTATTTAATTTATGAAAATCTCCTGTTTCTACAGTCCTAACAGTCAATGATCTAACTGTAATTTGACATAATTACCTCATAATGTATGCCAATCACAAAATTATGTTCATTACAATTCATGAAACCCATGATGGCGCCACTATATTTGGGCTAGAGCTCCTTTTTTAGGATAAAGCTGCTTAAAAACAGAGGTGGTTCATTTATTTGCTCACAGTTGTGTTGCATTATTAGATGTTCCAAATACTAAACAAAAGACTTTTAGTTAAATATTTAACTGCTGATAGAAAGTGACCCTCCATATAATGATCATACAAGTCACATTACATAATGTGTTTATTCTAGGAGATAAGTCTGACACAATGAGTGCATTATTCAAAAATTAAATATTTCTTGTCTTAAAAAAAATAAATAAATAAAAATAAAAAAGACGTGCTCTTGGTCAATCTACAAGATCAGACAAGTGGAGGCCTGGTTTCAAATTCAGCAGCTAAACAAAAGAAGTTGGAAAGTTCAGGGGAGTAGCTTGTCTAACTTCCGTGAGATGTCAGATGTGAGATGCTGCCTATTGAACACCATACACCCCGAAAACACAAGTATTGTTTAAACCATGCATGCCAGAGCTCTTCCCCTTGGTGTTATGGCAAAAGTCAATAAGCATTCACACCACTGAGCTGATCAGAATGGATTTCAGAATTTAAGTTATAGTGTCATCACTGGAATCCTGGAAAACGCTTGTCACTTAACCCATTTTATTTACCAGGAGTGTGTAATAGTGCTGTGCTGTCAAATGTAAAAGACTGAGAACTCATGTTTTGAACTGCCTAATGTGTAATTTGAGCATTGAAACTGCAATATGCATACTTTTTCCTTTTTATGTCTCATTATTACATGGTCAGAGAGCGTAAGGGATAAATACAGTGTAATGTGTAAAGTACACATGAATAACAGATTTGTAATAAACTGATAAATTAATAACAAGTGATTACATTACATCAGCTTGCTTCATGGTGGTATAAGAACTGGACTGAGCGGATAGACAACTGTCCACAGGAATTACAACATCTGGATGGTGGCACCTACGGTTCATGGTGTTAACGTTACGTTAATAAGGCCTCAGCCGTACATGTCATGTCACTCACCACACTAAACACCAACAGTCACATGGCATTAAAAGCAGATGAGAAAAATAAACAATATTATTGATGCTTTGCATGCCTCCTCAGAACAAACAACAAGAGGGCAAAGGAATGACAAAACAATGAAACAACTTGTTTACAGTTTATTCCATCTTGAACAGCCCCTCTGGTTTCTGCACTTCTGCATTGTCTTCTTGACAAAGGTGGATGGGAACATTATATATGAGTTGGCCCAGTTTACTGGTTTCCTAGAGCTGGGCTCAGGCATGGGAAAGATTACAGACTACAGTGGGAGATAAATAAAGTAAATGCTCCAACATTTACATGATGGTGATTATCTTGTGTGGTTTTCTTTGATGAAGGAAGCAAAATTGACCTTTCCGTGTCTGTGTTTGTGTTTGTGACAGTATAACAGACAAAGTGTGTTTACATTAAAAATAAAAAAAAATGAAATAAAAATCCACAATTAGGACACTGTTACCGTCACCGTCACAAACACTGTATCATTTTACAGTGTATTGTATAGCAGCATACTGTGATTTTGATTTGAAGTAGATGCTTTAAGTTTGGGTGCTGCACACCAGTTTCAGTTAAATGCTACAGCTGTGTGGTACTCTTAACATGCTTCACAAACAACAGTCACATCAGGTTTCAGTCCTGATCAGTCCCGATCTGTTATCTGTCCTGGTAGGATGTCACACACAACATAAATGCTCGTAATTTAAAAAGGAGAGACTGACAGAGGAGCCATTTCCTGGTGCTGCAACAGCAGACCAGCCCAGCATTAATCAGAAAGGAATTTGAAAGTGAAATTAGGTCAGGTGTTTTCATTCAATGTTGAGTGGACACCATGTTGAAACAACAAGGATCTATAAAAGACTGACCTTCAAGACGTGTCATAGCATAAATAAATGGGCTTTCTAAAGACCTCAAAAACATAACGGGCAGCACGGTGACTCGGTGGGTAGCACTGCCGCCTAAGAGCAACAAGGTCCTGGGCTCAGTGGCCTTGGTTTTTTTTTTTGTGTGAAGTCCGCATGTCCTCCCTGTGTCTGCGTGGGGTTACTCCTGGAATTCCGGTTTCCTCTCACAATCTAAAGGCATGCAGGTTAAGTTAACTGATTAAGCTAAATTGGCATCGTGTAGATATGCGACTAGTCTTGAGAAATTTTACATTAAGGTAAGTGTGACTGTCCTATGATATATACTGTACATATTAAACTTCCAAATTTATACAAACATTCAACTTACAGTGGACTTGCCAGAACGTATTCCTGTCGCAAAATGGGTAATACCTGAAGTGAGGTTAATTTGACTGGTTAAAAAGATTTGCTTTTAGCTTTCTTGCTGTTCAGAAGCACTATTATTTTCCTATTATTTTAACTTTCCAAAAATTAAAGGTAAACAGGCAAAATACTATGAAAGCTAGTGGCAAAAACATACCCACACTGAGTCACATACACCACGGGGTGCTTTTATTTTAGACGTTCATTGATCTGATGCGAAAAAGCGAGAGCTGTGCAGTGAACATGTTTCATTGCTTTATTTTATTTGAAATGCTCTTTATACTTTGGTCTCGCATTTTTGCCTCATCGTCATCACACTTTCTCTGTTTGGTTAGTTTAACTCGGGCAGGCAACTCGGGTAGCAACAGTGACAGAATAATATGTTCTTTGTCATTAGTACATAATGCAGAAATAGCAGACAAAAGAAGCGATACTGTCCCCAGCAGTTCCTGTAATGCACTGCAGTTGACACTGAAATCATGGGTCAACTATTTTTTTATAATCTACATTGTCAGTTATGTTTACTAGTTGTTGCAGCCAGACCACCAAACAGGCAGTTTCACCTGGTCTCAAACTCAGAGTTGTGGATGCCCTCCTTGTGTCAATTTGGGTTTATGCCGGTCTCCTCCCATATTCCAAAGATGTGTTAGGCTTATTAGTTACTCTAAACTGGTCCATGACTAGTGTGTTGATGTAACCTGATGCTGATATGACATTAAATAAAAATAATTATAACGCATAATAAGCATAACGTTATCGTTCACTGTGAACCAAAACTCACAATATCTTAAACTGAAAAGCGGAAAATGACTGACTACAAAACAGAATCTGATGTAAACCAATGGGAATTCTAATAAGCAGTGACTTGCTGTGGCAACCCCAAAAAGGGACAGTCAAAACACAAGAAAAGTTGGTGAAAGCTCATCAGCTCAAACACCCAAGGACACTGCTGTATCAGCTGATGTCACTACACATTATTCTTCCCCACCAAGTGCAAGTCAGTCTAGTGCTGTCTAGTCTGGCACTTGTGTAGTGTTCAGTATGAATTTATGTTTCATCACAGGTCCTGGAGGAATGTTGTTTCATTTCACTGTGTACTGTGTACATAGAAATGTCAAACTCCTACTTGATTTGATGATGCCCTGACAGGGATGCAATTATTGGATTAGAGCCAAGGTGATAGATTGTTCCATTATATTAAACCTCTTCAAGTCTCATCACTGTCCTCCATCTCCACGTTAAAGTGGAGAAATTTGTTTTGGCTGGAACCTGGCTGTCACTTTCTGTAATGGCCAGTACCCAGTACAGCAGAAATATAAACGAGCCCAGCTTCTAGCCCTTCCTCTAAGGAGAGCCAGGAAAAGCAAGCTACAGAAGTGTGGACTTATAGTTGCACTATTTATTTAACAGATCTTTGCAATGAAGAAAATCTGAATATCTCAGTAGTTTTATTGTAAGGTGGCACCTACCAAGAATGGAGAGGCATGTCATTTTAACATGGTTACACTTCAACTGTGAGAGACAGAATGTTTTTAAAAATCCAGAAAAATCACATTGTATGATTTTTAAATAATCAGTTTGCATTTTATCGCATGAAATAAGTAAATGATACAATAGAGAAACAGAAATTAACATTTGGTTCAGAAACCTTTGTTTGCAATTAGAGGTCTGACATTTCCTTTAGTTCTTGACCAAGTTTGCACACACTGTAACAAGGATTTTGGCCCACTCCATACAGAAATTCTCCAAATCTTTCATTTACATTACATTTACAGTATTTAGCAGACGCCCTTATCCAGAACGACTTCCAAAAGTGCTTTAAGACATCAGTAACATAATCCATTCTTAATAATAAGGAACATAAACAAGAATACACATCTGAAACTGTAGTTTGTAGTTTTCTGAAGTTGTAGTTTTTTTTTTGTTTTTGTAGAGATAGAAGGACAAGGGTGGGGGTTTTAGTTGAGGTAGGTGTGGAATAAATGGATCTTTACACGGCGTTTGAAGATGGGCAGAGACTCAGCTGTTCGAACATTGAGGGAAAGTTCATGCCACCACTTAGGAGCCAAAACAGAGAATAGTCTAGATGAGTGCTTTCCTTTTCCCCTGGGGGATGGGGGGAACCAGTCGAGCAGTGCTAGAGGTTGAGGGATTGTGCCGAGCAACATTGAGTTTCAGTGACTGACTTGGTCACTACAGGCCCATTAAATGCTTCTTACGAAGCCACTCCTTACTTGCCCTGTTTGTGTTTTGGATCACTGTTGGGACAGTGTTCTCATCCTTCTTCCTCCTCCAAACACAGCAAGTGGAGGTCATACCAAAAAGTTCTAGTTTATTGTCATTTGACCACATGACCATCTCCCATGCCTCCTCTGGATCATCCAGATGGTCACTGGTGAACCTGAAACAGGCCTGGACATTTGCTGAGCATGGGGACTTTCAGCCCTTCCACAAACATATACCTTCCAGACAGTAGAAAGACACTGACTAACTTTAGCTCATATTTGACTATTAATCTGTCATACAGTTAACCAGCTCACATTTAGGGTGTGATTCTGGTTCTGGCCATTGTTATTTGTTGTAATTTGAATTTTTTTAATCTCACAGTATTTGACTGGGAGCACATGCTATACCTTTGGTAAACCCTTAGAATTTCCGCATAGGCATGACCACAAGTGTTACCCACAAGTTATATTATACTCACAAGTCCTAAAAGTAGAAAAAACCCAAATACACAAATGTGACAAAAAATATACTATTTTACAACCAATATCAAATTCAATCAAATGACAAAAAGTGTAGCGTGAGACCCTCTTTGTAAATGCAAACATGTCGGCTGTAAAGCAGGCCTCTACAGTGCAAGTGTCATAAGTATTACTATGTGACATATAATGCGATATAGATATAGATCCAATGCTCAGATTTAGAGTGTGATTATGGTTCAGACCATTGTCATTTCTTGTAATTGGGATTTTTTAAAGTCTCACAAGTATGTGACTGGAAGCACACACTATACCTTTGTTAACCCCCTAGAATGTTCTACATTTACACATGGACATGACCAAAAGCATTACCCCCAAAATTACACAAGTACTAAAAGTAAAGAAAACCTAATTACACAAATGTGGCAATAGAAAAACATACTATTATACTACCAAAAAGACCTTTTAGATTGTGATCAAGGTTTTGACTTGATTTGGTTTTGGCTTTGACATAATGTTTTGAGTCCAAAACATTGTTCCTTTATTTGTGCTCAAAATTTTCCAAACAGATTTTTCTAAAGATTTTATTCACCACTGTTGTTCATTACTCTTCTGTTGTTGGACTGAGCATTACCATCATCCAACTGAATAGAAAACACATATTTTTATGCTTAATAATGTATCATTTGCCTCAAAAAAGTAAATGACCAAGTGTAATATTTTTGTCTCATATGTTTAATTGAGTTATCTTTTTTAAGGAAAATAATCATACTATCCTTCTATTTTAAGTAACATCTGATACACATTAGGTCATAGTTACACAGAAACGTTACATTCTAAGTGGTTCACACTTTCGGGCACCACTGTAAGTGTCTTACTCTGTCTAACATACCAACCACTGTTACGCAACTTAGTGATATATAAGATAATTAGTAGTATTCAGTGCGTTCACATGCAAATATTCAAATTGTCATGTATACAGCATAATCTGATCTGAAAATCTTATTAAGAAGTCTCATTGAGAGCTGGACTTTATCCCAATAATCGTTTTTCTCAGCAAGCCTAATCAATATGACTGCCAGGGCCACTTATTCAAAAGACTTGGCTTTATTTGAGCACTTTGCCTGACTGTGACATTTTAACTCGCAGGATCTGGCAACCCCGAAATTAAAAGCACCACAGAATTACAGACAGTGAAATGGGTATCAAACATTTTTGTGGAAACTCTTAAATGTATTATATACTCAAAAAAGTCACACAAATACAGGACATCAACATGCAAAGCAAGGTAATCATTCTTCTCTAACATCACCACAATAACAACAACAACAACAACAACAACAACATGAGCAATTTTCATGGTTTTCCATAGTTGACAGGTCAAAAAACACAACCAAGCATATGGTCGCGGAATTAGTATCAGCCAAGAGAAAAGTTTGCATCCTTCCTTAACACCAAAATATACTGTTCCAAAAACTTGGGGGATATTTCATCTTTTTTTAATAAACAACAACAGAAAAGAAAATGACAAGTATTACAACGCAGTTAAAGTGGAATTCTTTTTATAAGCAGTCACTGGACTGTCACAGAAATTCTCTCTGTCATGCATATATAGCGGTGAAAAAAAACACATCTGGACCACTGGTCATGTGAGTACAGTGGATGGGAGACCATGTCCTTTCTGTGTGGAGTCTGCATGTCCTCACGTGTTTGCATGGGTTTACTCCGGGTACTCCAATGCTCTCCCACCATCCAAAGACATGCGTGGTAGGTTAACTGATTACTTTAAATTGGCATTGACGCGTGTGTGTGTGTATGTATGTATATGTATGTATGTATACGTGTGTATATATATATATATATATATATATATATATATATATAT